>VZSC01015877.1:376596-416929 GCA_013398225.1 Steatornis caripensis
AAAAAAAAAAAAAAAAAAAAAAAAAATCCAGCTAGCACTGATAGAGGTCTCAGTAACTAACCATCAAGCTCAGAAGTTGCTGAGAGTGGGAGGAGGGAGGAGCTGTAAACAGCACAACAGTATCAGCTGCCTCTTTCTTATGAAAAAAAAAAATTCTGCCCAACAAATCTAAATTGCTTAGAGAGCTCTAGGAGTGGGGAAACAAAACTGAAATTGCTTAGAAAGAGGCAGATTAGTGGTACTGTAACAACTGCAAAGAACCCAGATCAGAGTAGCTGGAGGTGATGTACACTATGCTTGTAGTGACTTCACAGACTTGAAGGGGTTAACCATGCTTTTCACTTTTCCAGTCCCAGCACCTTAGGCTACGTGATGAAGTCGGGTTCCCAGGAAACACCCAGATCTCCAAATGCAGGCAAGGAAGCTGCAGATCTTATTTTGTTAGAGTCTAATCCTTGAAAAACCAAATGCCTGTATTCCCAAGCTTGATCATTAGCTTGAGCATCAAGGGAAAGACAAACACCCAGCACCTGAAGCCCCTGTACTAACAGGTAAACAGGAGATACTGGCTTTTACATTTGCTGCAGTATCAGGGTTGTTTTTTGGGGGTTGGGGTTTTTTTGTTTGTTTTTTTTTTTAGGAAAAGAGGAGTTAGTGGATTTGCTAGGGTCAAACTTTGATGCAGCTGGTTTTGGACACTCTTCCCCAGAACTGGGCTGCAATCAAAGTGTGGGTGGCCTGAGTGGTAATTTCACTGCTGTCTTCTCTGACCCAGAGCATCCTCACTGATCTCAGTCCTGCATATTCTCAGGATGTAGCTAGACCTAGCAGAACAAGTGAGCATCCTAAGAGGGAATATTTTATTTTTCTGTCTCCGTTTTATCTTACTGAGATCTGGTCTCCTGACTTCCACCCTGACACTTACTTGCTGCAGGCTCATTCGAGTTGCTAACAGATGCAGAAATTCCTCCTGAAGTCTTAGTTTCCCTTTTGCTGCTGATGTCTGAACTCTGAAGCAGCGTTTGAATAAGATAACAGACTAGCTGGGCAGGCACCACAGCTGCCCTCTTGTTGATGTAATGCCAAGCAGGCTGTGAGCTTTCAATAAAAAGTAATTAATGGTAAAGCAGACTCCTGCAATCCTGTAGAGTCTCTTCTATTTCTGTTACTTAGGTTTTTAAAGGTATCGGTATCACAGTGGCTTGACTTTCTTTTCCAGCCAAAAAAGGAAGAGCACTTAATCTATTGACCTCGCATTTATCTTCCACCCTTCATTAGCACCACCTGTCTCCCTCTGCCTGTTGAAAGGCAGCTGTGCCTATCCTCGTTGCTGGGACAATATAAATATTGCTCAATTACAGCAGTGCTCAAAATGCAACTACTCAACTGCAATGTTAACTGAATTATTTGAGTTTAATTATTCCATTAGGAATTCTGTCCATACAGCCTAAGTGGCTTGCTTTCTCTCTGGGCTAGTGGCACAATGCAGCAGCTGCCCAGACAGGGAAGGACTGATTTTACTCAGACAGCCCTAATTAGACTGGGGAAGGTCTGGCACTCTTCAGAAATACTGTTCTCAAGTTCAGGGACAGGTGTCAAGGCTGCAGGGACCTTCTTTCCTTCAGTCAATGAGTTTCCAGGAACAAAAATACTAGCAAGCAGAGAACAGTGACTATTTATGCAGAAATAATTTTGCAGGAGAGCTAGTATCAAAAATACTTGTGAGGTTTCTGTGAGCGAAGGAAGCTGTCCTAAGAGACAGTTGGCAGAAACCAAAAGGAGCAGTTGCACAACATGAGTCTGTGGTTAAAACTACGTATACTCCGTGAGACAGTTGCTAAGGGCTGTTTGCAGGCTGTGTAGGGGCTGAGATGGGACTGCAGAGCAAAGCTCACCAGCAATTGTGGTAAATTCACCTGGGCGAAGAGAAGAGCTGTTTGGGGTTTGTTCCTGATTCATTCCTAGGAGAAGTAAATTGAAAAGAGTTAGGATCAGGAGAATATGGACCTGTATGCCCTTAAACCCCTTTGAAATTCCTCAGCAATATGCACGCGATAGTGGAAGCTGCTTTCCTGCCTCCCTGAGGCAAGGACAGCTGCTGCCTCTGTTCAGGGAAACCTGGATCTCCTATCCACAGCCCCCTGCCCACTGTGGGGGTGCCTCGTTTCTCTCTTTGTCCTTGTTTTCATTTTTTATTTGTTTGGGTTTTATTTTAAAATATGCATCTTATCAGACTGACACTGTAATTGGGTTTTCCTCACTCTCAACATCATCAGGAGCCCTTGTCTGTTGACCTGTGGGGCACACTATGATTAAGAACAGTACTTAAATCTTTCCTTCCCTTCAACCATATGAGCTCCCTTGGTTGGTGTAAGACCTGCAGCACCAGTTTAGAGCTGTGACAGGCAGACTGGAAACAGCCCTGCCTATCCCAGCAGTAGCTCTTCACTCACAGCCTCTTCTGTTAGCAGAGCTCAAGCAGTAGCGCATCTGTTTGGCAGCAGTCAGGGACTCTGACTGCTATAGATGGTCCTGGGCTTTGTACTTAATGCCTATGCTGCACTTTGTAAATGTCTTCACTTAGTATCTGCACTGTGTTAAAGCCCCTGTCCTTGCAGCTCTAAGAGAAGTAGCTCCTGAGATTTGCAGGTTGAGGTATCATCCTTCCAAGCAACAGCAGCATGTGAGGCAGAGATATCTGAGGAGGGGAGGTGGGTTTCTTGATGTCATGTATCAGATAGACCTTTCCTGCTGGGATAGCATCCCTGGCACTGTGGAACCCTGTGGAGTCCAAGTTGCTGAGACAGCACTTGCTCAGTCCTTGGTGACTGATGATGCCATGGACTCCTTTTGTCTGCTTGGACCCCTGCACCGCTCTGTGCCTGCCCCTTCCCACTCGCCTGTCTGCCATGGTGTGGGTGCTGCATGGTAAGTTTTACAGACCCATCAGGGCATAGGAGAGGATGTAGAGGTTAGGATTTGGGTGTGAGATGGCAATTTTGTGGTGACTTCAGGTGAAATGCTCTGACACAGAGACAAGGAGTATCAAGAGATCTTGGTTCAACAGGTGTAGGGAGATTTATGTTGTTAGGCTGGTGCTCCAGAGCTCACGCTCAGCAATGTGAACAGGGCTCTTCCTTTTCCCCTAGCTGGAAAAACAGGGTTTGCAAAAGCTTTCAGCACTGGCTTTTAGCACTGATCCAGCCAATGGTTACGGATGGCAGAGAGGAGTGAGAACAATGCTGCTTTTGGTAATCTTCCCCAAAGTTTTCTTTAAATGGGAAGTCTGGACTTGGGTGAAACCACCAAGAAACCTGTTGGGCCCTCAATAAAAATGATTCTGAGTCAGCAGCTGTTCCCCAGTGCTCCTGTTCTGACTGCTTCCAGATCCTCTAAAGACATCAGTTTAAATAATTGCCCTTCAGTTTGGAAATATTGGCTCTTCTCTTGTATCAAATAACATCTAATGTCATTGTTGCTGAAAGCAAGTAGGATAAAATTGCCTGCCTTATTTTTCCCGGTGTGTTGGCTTTATGCATGTGGCAGCATCTGGAGTTAAATCAATCTTACTTTCTTCTCCTGGACAGGTACTTAGTTTTGCTGATGTCGGGGTATGGCTTTCACGAAGGGAGGGGAGAGGAGGCAAACTGTGGCTGAGAACACAGGGAAGGGGCTGGCAAAGCTCCATAGGCTGGGAGGAAAGCTCAAGGCTAGTGTGTGTATCTGGGATTCAGCGTATCTGCCTCCAGCTCCTGCCTTGGCTGTGAGCTTCCCCTGGGCAAGCTGCTCTGTTCAAGCTGCTGTCTAACACTCTAAGACTCCAATCGCACTCACGAGCCAACTTCAAATTTTCAAGGGGATCTGGATGCCTACAGAGGTATCTACCTGCTATCCAGGTTTCATGGTATCTGCGCTGGCTTTCAAATTGTTTCAGCCTCTTTCTGGGATGGGAGGGACTAAGGTGACACTTGTGTTTGAAAATCCCGTGGGCCTGGGGCTAGCGGTCATTCCTATTCTCGAAGGTAGCAGCCCAGTGCCCTGTGTGGCCAGAGCACCAAGGCAATGCCTCCTTCCCTGGAGAGCCTAGTGAGGGGAGCAGGGCTGGGGTGAGAAAATGCTGGTGATTGGAGGTTCCTGCTTCCCCGTAGTGGGTGGGGATGGAGCTAGGCATGCCACAGCAGCTCCAGTTGTGGTCCCACTGGTTCCTTTCCCCCAGACTCTGCCCTCAGCCAGTCACAGCCACTGCTGGATGTGTAACGCAGACCCCCAGCAATGCACTCAAAACCATTATGTGCCACAGCCACTGTGGAGCTGCAGGCTGTTGGTGCCTGCAAGGACCATCCCTGCTGCTGTATCTGCCTTTATGTGTTTTCTCCCTTTGCTGCTCTAGACTCCTTTGATCTCACTTTTGAGGTTTGTTTGAGTTTTGAGGGGGTTTTTTTTGTCCTGGAGCTGTTCTGTGCCTCAGTTTCCCCAGTTGTGAAGCAGAGACACTGCTACCTTCTGCAGAAGAGGGCTAGCAGAGGACTAGAGACCTCAGTTTTGTGAGTACCAAGGTCCTGGGTACGTGCTGGGGGACTTCCCCAGGCTTGAAGCGGCTACCCCTGTGTTAAAGCTGACTGGCTTTCAAGTAAAGGGCACTAGAAGTCCTGAAGATTAGTTGCAAGGGACAGTCCTCCCCACTCAAGTACCTCAGGACCTGTGCGGACTCCTGACCTGTGGGTGGGGTGGAAGATCATCTTCAAAGGAGGCTAACATAGCAGGAAGACACATTCCACTTGCATCAAGCCACAGGACTCCCACCTCTGCCAGCGCAACTCTGGCATGTGCTGCAGCACTATTTAGACACTTGCATCCCCCGTGATGCAAGTGTCTAACTAGTTCTGCAGCTTGCTGCTCGGCAGAGCTTTCCTTTCCTTGACAGTTCAGGCACTGTCTCTTCTCTGAATCACTGTAGATCATTCCTGTCTTTCTCCTCAAGAGGCCTCCTGCTGCCTCTTAAATCTTCCCAGTTCACCTCATTGAAATACTGTAGCCTGCTCCAAAACCTGATAAGGCTGAGTGAACACAGTTGAAGATTACACCTTCAAAAAATGCTTTCCCTCTCAGTTGGGAGGCTGGGGATCACTCTGGGGACTGGTGGAGGGCAGGTGGGTGGCAGCTGGATGCCACAGGTGCTTCAGGTGGCTGGTGAATGACCTCCCAGGGCACACAGATCCCTAGGAGTCTGCTATGTTGTTCAGCTGGTGCTAATGTAAGCCTTTTCCGCCCTTTTGGTCAAAAATGGCTTTCTCTGGATGGCACTTGGGAGGAAAAAGCCTGTGGATGAGGCTGCTAGCACTGGATTTCTGGTCTCCCTCCAGCTGCAGCATCTGCATTTCTCCCCTCCTTCTGTGCAGGTTCTCCTTGGGCTGGCTCACTGTCCTGTGAGCAAGGATGGAGAGAAATCTTCCTCTCCAACTAGGACTTTCAGTGCAATTGCAGCCAGATACTCCCTCACAGATACTCCCATCCGCAGAAGAGTGCTGGTTTTACAATTGCAGCAGGGGGAGCATAATCTGCATTCATTGCTTTATTAGTGCTTTAACTGCTTTGGGCTACAGTTACCTGTAATTACTGGCTCTGCTGGGGCTGATTGTCCTTCTTCCAGTGAACAGTTTGGAGCTCCTTGCTCCCAAACAATGAAACAACTTACCATCACTTATCTTAAATGAGAGCTTATATTTAGCTGATACCTTCCACTCAGTCTGCTTCACAACACCTGGTGGAGAAAGGCAAACATGCTGTTCACAGAAGGATTTGAAAACTATCCTCCAGCCCTGCCACGGATCTGGGATGCAGTGTCAAAGATAACATCGTGTCTCACAGCATCTGCCTTTCTGTTGAGCTTGGTTATGACACTTCCTTTGCTTTGTGCATTGTTATAGAGTGAAAAAGTCTTCCAAAGACATACAAAGTAATTCAGGCACACATAGCCACCAAGCAGAGGAGGGAGAAGCTGAAAGTCCCCTTTACTATGTAAGTGTGAGATGAGCTCTGCATCTCTGTTTCGTGGGAGGTGAAAGGCAGAGCTCAGCAAGGGGAGAAAGCATCCACTCAGGATCCCAAATTGCTGGAGACCTTCTGAAAATGAGTGCTGTTAACCAGGAAATGGGGTTGTTTGCCCAGAAATCATTATTCCTTGGAATTAATAACCAGCTGAAGGGAACTGGGAGCAGCCCTGGCATGTCCCAGCCTGTGTTTCTCTTTACATGCAACCACAGGAACAGAAACTGCTGCAACAAGTTGTCTTCAGCGAATACTGGCTCTGCCACCAAGAGGTGTGCTCTCACCAGCACCACAGAAACTGAGGCAGTGGGAAGGGTTATTGTCCTTCCCGCTCACCCTCTCTCAATGACCATGGCTTTGAGATGGCTGTCTAGAGGGACAGTGTTTGGAGGACACAGTGCCTTAAAACAAGACTATTGCCCCCGCTCGCTCGTTTGACCCCAAGGGTCCTGCATCTAGCAGAGAGGATGCTTTTCCCCTTTGCAAACCCAGCCATGCTACATCATGTTGGAGCTGGCAGGTGACTGAAGCCATTTCCCACCATTTCCCACGGGGCAGGAATGTCTTGGGCTGCAGCAGGTGAGCTTGTGTCCAGAAGATGCTCTACAGTCGACAGCCTGGCATGACTGGCTGGGTCTGCAGAGGACCACATGCCATGCCCTCTGCCTGAGCATGCACCATGCAGAATGAGATGCTGGTGAGAGGGCAAAGAGCCCTCATCTAACTATTGCAGTTATATTTATACATGAGATAGGGGAAGGAAGCAAGAGACACACTGCTGCTGGCAGCTTGATGGCCTTAGGTGGGAGGGCACTCCAATTAAGTTTTTCGTTTTGCACATAATTCCTATCTTTTCCCTTGCCTGCTTGGGAGGCTGGACTACCTGCAGTTCTCCCCATGGCAGGAGGCAGCTGTTGGGCAGCAAGGCTGTGCATCCCTTGGCACAAGCAGGAGGGACACGGTGCAATACAGGAGGGGTGCAGGGACCAGCAGGCAGGGCCAGACAGCAGCAGGGACGGCCTGTACCCACATGGGCATTTATAATAACATCCTTTTGGCACTTGCCATGCATGGAGTGAAACAAAATGCACCATTCTCTTAACCAGTTTCAAAATGCCACTAAGGGATCAGAGTGTACTCTAGCCCTGTGTGCCTGCGTGCTGGCAGCAGGCAGGGGAATGAAATAATTGATTGCTTTTTCCCCACAATACAAAATGGTTTCAATGTCAGACCATTCATTGCAGTAGCATTAGAATACTAACACAATTCATTTGAGCTGCAGCCCCACAAATGGGTGGCTTTAGTAACGGCTAATCCAGGATGATGGATGAGCTGGTGGAGGATGCTACTGCTGAGTAAGCAGAAGGCAGAGAGAGGGAGGCAGCAATAGGCTGGGACTCAGCAGGCACTGTCCCAGCTGTCCCCCAGCCAGCATGGGATCTTGAGGGGAAGGCAGTGGGAAGGCAGGTTGGGCAAGCATCCATGTCCTGGTCCTCTCTGCTCAGGACAGTCACACAAGAGGTAAGATCAGGATTTAGTCACCTGATTTTTGCCAGGTCTGGACTACAGATTAACAAAGAGATAACAAGTCTTCTGTCCATCCTTCCTGCAGCCCTTCTTAAAAATTAGATTTATTTATTTATTTTTAATTAAAAGTGCCCTGAGGTTGCCAGCATCTTCATGTAACTGAAAGGCAAAGCTGAACGTGAAAGAGAGGGCAGCAAGAAACAAGATTAGTGATCACAGTAATTGTGCTAATTAGCAGTAGGCAGGGGCTGGAGTGTTCCTCAGCACTCCAGCCCAAGCTTCCTGTGGGTCCGGTGACTGGTCCCACCGTCCCAACCAGAAGCACATCACTGTGTGTTGGGAGCATTGCTCCTGATTTACAGTGGGCTGAGTGGGAGGAGAGGTGGTGACCACGGTTACCCTGCCCTGCTTCAAGGTAAGGGAAGGGGATACCCACTGGGGAGGGTTTGACTGTATCCCACCACCAAACCATGGCTCACGCAGAGAATTCAGTTCATGGCAAAGCTGGACCCTTAAGATCCCTTCCAACAGAAACCATTCTATGGTGGCCTAGGGAGAAGGACTCCTAGGAAGAGGACTGGGGCTTGTCAGATCCTTAGTTCAATCTGCATGGAGATGACTGTACTGGGCTCACACGACAGCACCTTTCCACCGAAAAAGCAGTTTCCATGCCTGCACGCACATGAACAGACTGACTTTAAATGGTTGCAGATCAAGAAGGAGCCTCTCTCAGTTATTGATCACCTACTGATTACTCCGGCACTTGTTATTCATCTTGTAAATAAGATTACAGGGTAAATCTAAAAAGGAAGCAGAAAGAAGATTCTGCTCACTTACTATAAGCTTAAAGAACATTTCCCCCTCCACCCCTCCTCCAGCTTTATTATGAAGTCCAATAATATACCCTGGGGACGAGAAGGAAGAGAGAGGAGTGATCAAAGGGAACATCAAAAGGCACCTCTATCCATTTTAGCATGTCAAGAAACAGGCACGGAGAGAGGCTCACAGCCAAACATGGCGGCTGCTCCAAGCGCAGCAGCCTGGCGCCCTCCCTACTGACCAGGCAGGCTCTGCTTGGCCCAGGGCTTCACCTCCTCTATGCTGGAAAGACAGACCCAACCCCATGTGTTTTTGTAAGATCTCAGTTAAGTTTCTATTTTGATAGCAAGCATTTGAAGTGTTAGATGTGGAGTTCAATGCAATAGGCTGTTCTCACTGTTTTCAGCCCATCTCTGCAAAAGAGGAAAAAACCAAATGCTTTGCAGCTAAAAATGATGTATTCCTCTTCTTTCTCCACACTGCTACAGTGCTCTGCTTTGGGCTCCTAGCAGTGCCAAGTGCCCTGGATCTACCAAGACAAGCTGAAGGAGACTGTGATTTAATGACGGGACATTTAAGAACTATGCACACCTTTGCCAGCCCTGGAAGCATCGGTCTTGTGATATCAAGTGGCTAAAGTAAGCCTCAGCTCCTGGAGTAATGGGAATTATTGAGAATTTTTAAATCTGGAAGAAATATAGTGTCTTCCACTGGACAGCCATTGGAGGTTTCTCCCAGCTCCATCCTCTGAGGGCAGTGAAAACATCTCTTCTCCTCTGAGCAGCAGCCAGGACATGAGCACAGGGAGTTGTGCACGCACTGTTCAAAAAGCAAGGATCCTCTGGACCTTCTTTATGGCTGCCACTGTTGCAAGGAAGAAAACCATCTCCTTGTTTTGAGCTGATTTAGGACCTGGCACCATCCAGCTTCAGGTGCTCCAGGAACATGACTCACGAGTGAACTTGCCCCTTTGCAAAAGGATGAGTTGCTCCAGCTTGTGGGGTCTCAAGGAGACTTGAGAATATTTGGTCTAAATTTTGCTTTTCCCCATGAAAATTTGCAGTGATCCACCCTTTGTAGGAATTATGCCAAGTTATTATCCTTCAGTGCCATGTCAGGGAAAGCTGTTACCCCCACCCCAGACCTGCCCTCAAAAGATTTGGACCACTTAGCACTTAAAGCATCTTGTGCCCTCACTGCTGGCAGTGGGGCTTCTGCACTGCACTCCTGCCAGGGTTTCACAACATGTGCCAGCACCAACACCAAGCATGGAGTGCTTCTGCGATGAGCAGTGATCCTTCAGGAGTCAGACTTTTAGATATAGAAGGATTGACTTCAAAATCCTGATTTATTAATTTTTAAATACCAGCTCTTGGATTCTTACCCTCTGCTTCTGGGTGCGTAGCCCCACGTCTCCCCAGGTGTTTATGAGATCTTGAAATTTTATTCTTCAAGAATACATTAAAAATTTAGTTCTTCCTGCAGTCCTAGGATTTTGGAGGCTGACGTCTGAAGGAAAAACCAAACATCATGAGACATATGGTGAGACTGTGAGAATCTGCAGTGTTTCATGCTGGTGGGATTGGGACATCAGGAGCCCCTTGCTGATCCCTCTTGGGCAGCAGCAGCCTGTCCCAGCCTGGGGCATTTATAATGTTGATTGAAAGAGCATGATGTCAAGTGGTTTTGCTGCAGGAGGAGCTGGGGCTGCAGTACTGGGGTGGGCACTGGGTCACTGCTGTGCAGGGCTGGGGTGGCAGGGCAGAGCAAAGCCAGCCTCGGCAGCCTCTGTGCTCCAGTAACCTGCACTCTGATCTTGACCTCTATGCATTAGAGGCTGCCACAAGCCCTGAAGCACGAGGTGTGGGATGCCCTTGACCTTCTGGACCCACTATTGGTGACATTAGTGCACATGTACACGCCTGCTTGGGACATGCGGTAGTGCCAGCCACGTGCTTCTCACAAACCCCACTCTTTCTGCTGCATGAACTGATGGACCTTGTGCTTTCACAGCCTTTGAGTAGCTACTAATGTTCCCATTTTTTCCCATGTTAAGAGAAGGCAAAATCCTCCATTTTCTTCAGGGCAAGGACTTCTGCTTGTGATCCACAGACCCAAGGTGTCCGTGGATTACTGCTTGGAGTAAGGAAAAGATAAACTGTCTGAAGTCTGTGCATGCGCAGGGTGAATTTCCAGAGGGGATTGTGCCTCCTGGTGAAAATTCAAAGGCATCTACAAAGCCTCTGATGTGTGGCTTCTGGCTGCCAAGGGATGGGGCAGCCCCTGAGTGATGGAATCATTGGCCTGAAGCTTCCAGATGTTTGCAAGCCCAGCTGAAGGTCCCTTCCATTTTGCATATTTTCAAGCCCACAGCCTCATCCAGCTGCTGGGGAATCTGTGGGTTTCCAGCAGACTGCTCCAAAGCCCACCTGCCACCCAAGGAGTACCTGTCACACTTCACAGCCCCGCTGCCTGCTGCTGCTGGGCTGGAGCAGTTGGGGAGCAAAGCCTGCAGTCGCATTTCCCCACAGACAGAAGTCCTCTCCAGCCTTCAAAAAGGCGCAAACTGGCCACAAGAATTCACGCTGTTACAGAAGTTACGCATGCCAGCCACCATAACAGGGTTCGACTCTAGGTTTCCGCTGAACCAATAAGCCAAAAATAGATTCTTCTATAAAGTCCTTTCTACTAATACTGCTATGCCTTGAGCTGGGTGCCTCAGAAGAGGAACCTCAAACAAAGAAGTCCCTGGCAATTATACTCTTACAATCTAAATTCCCTACCCCTTGTATGACAGTTTAATTACCATTAATTCATAATGATGTGCTCTTTGTGAGGACAATGCTTGTGTAGCATGTTGTTCAAGAATCAGTTCTACTTCATGCGGGACATACATGGTTGTTTAGTGACCCAGAACCAATGGTCAGCTCCTTTTTATGATAGTAGCTGTTGTTGTTATCGCTTTAACACATAATTTATTCCTTGCTGCTGCAGGATCCTGTCGAGTTGAGCAATAAGGCACAGGGCAGTGGTGTGGACCTAGCTTTCGGACTCTGCTGGGTACTCTTTTGTTCTCATGCACGAATAGTTCAAAGGACTTGGAGTAATCCAGCAATTCCAGCGCCAGAGCAGAAGCTAAAGGTCCTTTTGTAGGTTGGAAAGTGTTTCCTTTCTCTGGACCCAAACATATAGGCTCCACTTCCTCTGCCTTTGTAGCTTCTGTCAATGGGTTACTTAACTCCCCTAGCCCTGGTATCCATGTCTGCAGTATTCTACTGTGCCTAAAAATCCTCGCAATTGTTTGTTACCAGTCAACTTATTTCTACAATAGCCTGCACCCATTCTGGGTATACTTATCTTTGTCCTTCTCTTACTATAAATCCTAAATAGTTTACTTCCTGACAACACAGCTGAAGCTTAGAAAGAGATGCATGGTGACCTTTCTTCTGCTAAAGCAGTATGTAGAAAAATAGTATCTTTCCAACAATCTTCGTATGTCTGGCTGGCAACTAACAAATCATTTACATATTGTACAAGCCTACAACTTACAGGTAATATAGTATCTTCCAAATTTTCTCCTTGCCACTCTGTCATGCAATCCTAAAAATAGTTGCAGATGTCAGAGGTGACTTGGTCCACAAACACACTTGCTGCCAATTCATTATTAAAATTCTGGAGTGTTATTTCCCAGTATGTCAACAAAACGTGTTGCAATCTTCCCCAGTAGTCACTGGGGTGTTCCTCTGGCCTCTGTCTACATTCCTGTACTTTAGTTCCATTTACTCTTGCCAACTCACAATTTCTAGTAATGTTTATCAGATCTCCCAATGCTGTTCAGCAATTATCTCTATGTGTTTGATTATTACAATCCCAACCAAGATCAACCTGAGACCAGGCAGTCCAACTTCCACCTGCCTGTAGGCCCAATTCCACATTCTTTTCAACTGTCCTATCCTGCTTGTCTGGATGGAACAACTCCCTCAACAACAGGTCATTTTCCTGAGCGTTACTACTTCAAATTCAAAGGATCCTTTGCAGGGCCATACCCAGACTGCTCTAAGGGCTGGCCAGTCTTCCTTATACAATGCTATTGTTTGTTTTTTCAATAGACCTACAGTGTCATCTGTTTTCCTCCAATTTTCCTTCCAAGGTGGGACTTGGACCCACTCATACTTCTGAGGTGGGACTCAAACCCACTGGCACCCAGGTGACAAATTCATGTGCCTTGCATGCACACCTCTCCTAGCGTGCTTCCATGTTGGGACTCGAACCCAGTCAGACCCAAAGTACTCAGAGCATCCTTCCAAGGTGGGACTCAAACCCACTCAGACTTCTGAGGTGGGACTCAAATCCACTTGGACGCAGAATATCTAGAATTTAGTAGCAGAATTTTAACACTCACCAGTTGGGGCTTCCTGTCCCCAAAGTTCCCAGATGAATTCATCCCACGTCGGCAGTTGAATGTTTGGAGACAAGAGGGTCCTATGGTTGTTGCCTAGAATACCATCTGGGTTGCCAAACTGTTATGGAAATTATGCGTGCCAGCCACCATAACAAGGTTTGACTCTAGGTTTCTGCTGAATCAGTAAGCCGAAAAGAGATTCTTCTACACCTCGAGCTGGGTGCCTCCGAAGAGGGACCTCAAACAAATAAATCCCAGGCAATTATACCCTTACAATCTAAATTCCTTGCGCCTCATATGACAGTTTGGACCAGTAGCAGTATGAGGGTCTGGGGTCTTCCCATTCTACTTTGGGTGCCTTCATTGTCTCTAGGTAGGCCATTTCTTCTCATATCTCTAGGGTTGCAGCTTCCTTATTTTCTGTCTTGAACCAGCTCTGGGGCCTTCTTTTACTTGACTAGGTAAAAGTTCAACATATCTAGGTGAAAGTTCACAGCTTGTGGCTTAAAGCTTCATCAAATTTAGCTACTGATACAAAGCAACTTATGCTAAACAAGTTTTATACAAGTAGTATACCAAATCACACAGCAACTCATGCTGAGAAAGAAATGCCACCTCCTATCCAAAAAGGTGAAAAGACTAGCAAAAGTTCTACAGAATTCCAAAAATGACTGCTGAGAATAGAAATACATGTTTAACCATGGCTTCCTCTCTGCAGTGCATGCCTGAAATGCAGATGCCTACTGCTGCCCCCCCTGTGCTGGGGCTGGAGCCTGGGAAATGGCCTAGGAAAATGCTGTGCTCCTGTGGCTGGGGACAATGCTGGGGATGGTGGCATCTTCAGCCCAGGGTAGTGCCAAAAGTGGGGAGCGCTTGAGTGATGGGCACAGAGGTAAAAGTGCAGGAACTCTAACGAACCCCTGTTCCAGAGCTGCTTGCATGAGCTCAAGCCTCTCCTGGGGTCTGCTAGAGCCAGTCCCCTTCCCCATCCTCAGTGAAGGGGCTTTCCTGGGTTACTCCCACTAGCCCCCCGGAATGCAGCTAATAGTCCTCCTGGGACAGGCAAAGGCCACTTCTGACCCCAGATACTTCCCTCGTTTCAGCCCGCTGCCCATCGGGTGCCCTTTAATTCATGTTGGCAGAGAGCGCCCGGGACTAGAGGCTCATTGCACATACCAGACCCATGTGTCCTGCTACCACCAGGGACCCTGCCCCACTGTGAAGGGATTTATAATGCAGGCAGGGAACTTGGGCACAAACATACACCAATACTGAGAATGCCAATATCTGAATACCTTCCGTTCCTTCCTCCAAATAAATAACCGCATGACTCTAATTATCATGCCTGCCCTGGGTACACACCAGCTTAATATGGAAAATGAGTGTGGAGGATTTATTACTGCTGATCCTTGATCTTTCATTTTTTATATTAAAACATGTTTAATTCATTGCAACATAGATTAAAATAAGGAAGGCCACGGGCAGCCTCTGGTTTCACTAGAGGAAAATTTGGTTGCCAGGGCTGTGGCGGCCCTGCCCATATCAAGAGCTGGACCATGCTGGCTCCTGTGCCCTTTCATGCCAACTGCGAGTCCAGGTCTGGCTGTTTGATTTCACCACCACGCTTTCTCTAGCTGTGAATTTCTGGTTGTTTAGACAGCTATACTAGAGAGACAGTGTTGCAAATGTATTATTTTCCCTGGACAGGCAGGTTACAGCAGAGCTTATAACTCTGTTACATGTAAGAGTGAGAGGTTTCTGAGGTTTTAAGGTTTTCTAAATAAACAGGGCGTCTCTGTTGGTATGAATCAGTTCTTGCTTTCAGAAAATGTCTTTTTTATGCTACAAAAGCCTTTGGCCTTCAGTGCCCAGGTTGCATTGAATCTTCAACTATCATGAAAGCATTTCTCAGCCTGAGAGCATGCTGCAGAGCTGCAATCTTTTTTGCGCGTTTTGCTTTTAAAGACAGCAGCGCAGTATGGCTTCTGCAGGGCAATGGCATCTGGCCATTTATGCAGGGCCTCGGCAGCTGCTCTGGTGCAAGTAGGATGCTCAGGAGGCACAGGAGCCAAGCTAACATCCCCCACTGCCCACAGCTACTTTGGAGGCACACGGGAACATCAGTACCCACCATGAGGGCAAAGACACATCCAAAGTGCGAAGCACATGCACACATCTGAACACCTGGACTGGGAATGTATGTGCATCCTGGCAGAGCATCTCCCGGGACTGCTGCAGCCCTTGGCTGTAGGGTCCCAAAGGGGTGTGTGGAGCAGGGGAGGGAGCAGAGAGGGTCCAGGGATGACAAGACATGGAGCAGGTATGTTTCCACTGTGCTTGTGGTTCCCCCCAGCCTAGCTAGCACAGGCCAGATGGGGAAAAGGCTGAGGATAAAGGAAGGCAAAACCAAGGCAAGGAAGACCCAGGCGGGAGGGCTCCCTAGCTGAACCAGTGCCGTCCCACGCAGCACTGCCCCAGGCTGGGCAGCTCAAATTCTCGCACACGCACCTTCCATGACCACCCCAAGCTGGGCACCAGCAGTGAACCAGGTATATGCTGGCAGCTTCTGTTCCTCTGGTGTTACAGGAGCAATCCACATCGGCTCCATCCATCCATCAAAGCGCTTCTAACATATCCCCTGATGTGAAGGTGCTGAGTACATCCCTGGCTGTAGCTCAGGCATACGTGCAGTGCAGCTCCTGCAGAGCAAGGCAACAAGGAGGCAGCAGCTACGCCGAGTAATTCATCACCACCAGGAGCCCAGGGTCCTCCTCCCATGAGCAAGAGGTGCACCATGTCACTACAGCCCAGGGCTGAGGAGGGAGATCTCACCTCAGGCTGTGTGTTGCCCCTGCTTCTGGCTGGGGGAGGAAGGAGAGTCTGCACTCCTCACTTCATCAGGACATCTCCAGCCCCATGGAATCAGGTCAGGACAGCTCACAGGACAGCTGCATGCAGCTCTGCAGGTCAGACACCCTCTAAACCACCCAGGAAATACAGAGGATGGGATTCATTCCTCTGATCACACCTGGCCGCGACATGTCTGCATTTTGGGGCATATGAGGAGGGGGCACTCCTGGAGGAAATGTTCCATGTTAACTGGCTGGAGGCAGAAGCACAGGCAGGCTGGCAGCAGCCCAGCTGCTCTCTCTTCCAGCTGATTGCTTGCCTCTAGCTTCCTCCCATCTCAGCTCAAACAGAAAACGGTCTCTGGTGTATGAGAGCATTTTGTCTTCCCAGGCCCCATCAGTGGCTCTGCAAAGCCTGCTCTCCCTCTGGCAATGCTGATGCACATCTGATGGGAGTGGAGCTGATCCAGCCAAAGGGCCGGGAAGGGCAAGAAAGGGAAAGAGAAAACCACAGAAAGGAAAGGAAGGGAAATGGAGAGAAACCATTTGGCTGATCCCAGCATCTCCTTCCCCCACCTCTCCAGCTCCAGCGGCTCCCTGAACCAGGAGCAAGACCAGCCAGCACTGAGCCCTTTTTTGCGGCTGTGTTGGTGGAATGGAGGACATAGGATGCACCCCAGATCTGTGCGATTAGAGGCACGACAATACTCAAACCTGCCCCGAGGGAAACCTGCTGCCTGGGTATCATGCTGTCCCATGGCTGGGACAGGGATGGGGAGGTGGCAGTGCTTCACATTGCCATGGCAACCTGCGGATGACAGTTCCACCGTGCATATCCTGCATCTCAGGGATGAGCCTTTGCAGATCAATAACCCCAGCAGGGATGGTGATGGGTTGAGAGAGAGTTCGGCTGGGGGCCCCCTCCTGTGGGGTTGGGAACAGGGGTGTCTGTGCCCTCTGAGCACCAATTTCCTAATCTGCTCAGGAGCAGTTTTGCCCTGTACCCAAATGGCTGAGCCAGAGGTTCTGTTTCCGTGGCTGCAGTGGCCCAGCCCCAACAGGGGCACTGGTATTTCTCTGCATCTGTATTTCTTCCCTAACTCTATCGGGAAATCTCTCTCCCAATGAGGCTCTTGGTTAGTGCACGGTAATTGAGAGACTGCATCATACCAAACTGATGCGGAGCTGGCGTCCCCCATGCTGATGGAGCTGGCTGATTAGGAAAATGCTCTTGCATTCCTAACGATGCACAAGTTTGGGCCAAGAAGGTCCTTGGAGGAAATCAGCAGCCTCAAGATGCACTTGCAAAACGTAGCATTTCTGCCCCAGCAGGCAGCTGCAGCGGGATGCACTCCCATCCTCACGCCCTGGTGTGACACGTGTGTTTGCCATGCGGTGCCTGCCGGTGATTCAGTGCTTCTTTGCACCTCCACTCTCCCGTCTCATCATCATGGCCCCACATGGGACCAGAGCATGGGTGGGAGAGTGGGGCTGCCTGGCTTTACCCCTGCCTTTTCTGAAGCCACAGATCCATTCACACGTCCTGGAAAACGAGGCTTCAATGAGACTCGTTTTGGGAAAAAGCCCTGGAGCTGGGTACAGGCAGCGCTGCCTGTCAGGTTTCCCACCCTCCTGGCATCTGCCTGGGAGTGAGGTCCTGCGTGGTCAGCTTTGCCTGACCCCAGGGAGCCTCTCTGCCCCGACACGTCTCTGGGACACGGTACACATCCCTGGGCTTCCTGTGATGAGTGATGAGTTTGTGTGTGCTCCGCATGGGGCAGTGTCTCCCATGCCTGCTGGTGTCTGCCAGCCATTGCCCTTCAGTCCCAGTTGAATCATGGGACCATTTAAAACATGGATGAATGTTTCATCACTCCCCAGCAGCAGCTGAAGCTTGTGGCCATCCTGCCAAGCTCACTGTCCCTTGCTCAGGGCCAGATGCAGATCGTTGCCTGTGGGCACTAGCCAGACCCCTGGCCACCCTAGCCCTCCCCTTCCCTGGCTCTGCCCTTGCCACCACTTGTAGCCTTCCCACAGCACCTACATTTATTTGGGGATGATTTGTGCTGTGGCAGAAAAGCCATTAAGGTGCAGTTGTTAGTAGAGAGGGAAAGAGGTCTGCTGTGTGCCCATGGCCACTTTAGAAAGCCAAGAAAAGGGCAGTAAATAAGGTTTCACTCTATGATAATGATTGGAATGTCTTGAACGAGAGCGGTGGGACGTTAGAGCTGCAGAGAAGGCGTGCTCCAAAGGGCAATTGCTAAGGAGCAATCTGCCAGCATGGTGCTTTGATCTCCATTTATCTTTCTACCAAGCCACAAGAGGTTTTCAAGCTCCTTGTGCTGCCTGGGGTGTCTGACATGGCCGTAGGTGCCCCTGGGGTCCTCCTAGGGATCAGGGCAGGGTGGGGGACTCCTCTAGTAGCAGAGGTCTGGCATTTGCCTGGGTTATGGGCAGCAAATCTGCTTCCCAGGGATCATGAAGCAATGTAAAACACGGGAAAGGTCTGTTCCGCCACGCGAAGCCAAAGCAGTGGCTGTCCCTGGCTGGGATGCAGAGGATGGGGAGGTTTCTGCTCCCTTCCTGACCTCAGTACCTCTGTGTGCTGGCTTCATCTCTGGTGCAAAAGCAGCTCAGCTTTCCTCTTCTCACTGGGTGTTGGAAGACTTAATTCATTAGCATTAATGAAGCATGCCTGGCTCTGCTGCAGGGGCGCAGTGGTATGGCTCAGCTGGTGGTGTCTCCAGCCCCAAGGAGCTGCTCAGTGGAGGGGATGTACTGTCAGCACTGGGTGGTTATAGTCCTCAGCTTCCCCTGCTGCTGAGTCACAGCCGGGCTCAGTAGCAAAACAGGATGTAAAGTCACTGTTTAGAGTTCATGGGGTCCCCAGTTCATTACAGCATGTCTGAGTAACTCCAGTGCCCCTGCGACGGGCCAGGCTTGCAGTGAGGGCTGATACCTGCAGGGTGCTGCTCCAGCCCCAGAGAGACAAGCTCTCTCCCACAGCATTAGGAAAGGAGCAATACGCACCCAAGCTCTTGCAGTGCTTTATTCATGACTCTGAAGGGCAATGCCAGGTGCCTAGACTTAGAGTCCCACCTCCTAACGTAGGCACTTCAATAAACAGACTGATTTGCCTCTTCCTTTCTTGTCCTGGCACTGCTCAGCACACACAGGTTTCTAGGGAAGTGCTCTGTTCTTGCACATGTTGGAGCAATCCAGCAGCACCAGGTGTAAGAAGCCCAAATCCTCCTGTACCCCTGATTCATCCTGGGTAGAAGTCAGGGCCTGGAAAAGGAGGTGCTGCAGCAATTCCCTGATCTCTGGAGGGGAGAGTCTTCCTGGTGCTGCAGAAGCCTGGCAGCTGGCAAGTGGCTGCTCCTGCAGCTATTAATTAGCATTATAAATAAGCAGCCTGGTATCCAGCCTCAGCAACTCCAGGGTAGGCTGGGGGCTGCACTTCAGCCTGGTTATGCACCAGGGGGTTGTTGATACCCCAACACGGTGCCCCTGTAGCACCTCCCTGCTGCACGTGGCCTCCCCAGCCTCCAGGAGGGACTGAAGCAGTTTGAGCCCTCTCTGCCCCATGACAGGTAACCGATGCAGTGGGAACATGTTGGACATAGCCAGGAGCATGGAGACCTAGCTGGGGCTGCATCTCTGCATAAAGGGAGCCACAGGGGCAAGGCAATGCCATCCTGGTCTCTGCCCAAGGGTGCTTGCTGCAGTGGGACCAGCTGCTCCCTCCCCATGCCTGGAGAGAAGGGCGACAGCCTAGAAGCTCTCTGCGTGAGGCTGTGACTGAAGCAATCTGCCTGCACATGTGTCCCATCAAGAAAAAGATGAGAGTTCCTGGGAGCTAAAAATAACACCAGGCAGCAGAGTTTGGCCAAGAGACGGTAAGGGAATGCGGGGGTGTGGAGCAGAAGGTGTAATTTCACTGCCGGCTCCTCCAGTAACAGGGCACGGGAAGAAGGATAATGAATCAAGCCTGCCATCACGGAGGTAAATCGCTGCTGAATGAGCAGCGTGCATGCCATGGTGATTCAGCTCTGTGCTGCATCTCCTTGTCTGACCTGGGGTGGGTGCTGGGCTGGGAACACAGCCGGGTCCCAGGGGTGCCATGGGGCTGTGCCAGGGTGCAGCGGGGAAGTGGCATTGCTGCCTGGCTGCTGGAGGCTGAGTGCTGCCATGACGCCTCCCAGCAGACAGTGGTGTTGAGATGCTGGGGCAGAAGCATCTCGGTGAGACAGGGTGTGAGCTGTAGCACCCTGTAATCTAGTAGTGACAGGGCTGCTTTTGAGTATGGCAACCTCTGGTGCTAAATGAAACAGTGAGTGCAAACACAGACTCTAATTACCACAGCTCCTCCAGAGCCAGTTCTGCCTGCCCTCCCCAAGCTGTCAGATGCTGTAGCAAATGCTTCCATCTCCTTTCCATGGCCAAATCAAAGCTATTTATTCTCTCCTTGAGATCCAGCTGCTTCTGTTTTACCACTAGTAGAACAGCAGAGAGAATGAGCAGGAGCAGCGAGGAGGGGAGAAGCCCCTGTAGCTCCTTGCAGCAGGATCAGTAGCTTCGCGAGGTCCAAGCCCCATGTGACACGGAAGGGGCAGACATCGCTGACTCTCCCTGCCAAGGGAGCACCTGCCCCACAGCAAGCCTTGCTGGGGCAATGGTCTCCATTCCCCATCAGTGGCATGTGCAAAGGACTTTGCTCTTCAAGATAATTTAATGCTTTGCCCTCCAGTTCTTGCATCCCAGCATAGGTGAGAGCATCTGGCAGGTCCCTGATAACCCCAGCAGGCTCCTAAAACAGCCTGGAAGGAAAACCACAAAAAAAAAAATCCATGGCAACAGGTCCAATTAGCAAAAGCAGTTAGCTTCCCAGCACCGATCCCCGTTGCCACTGGCTTTTGAAAGGGGCTGGGCAAGATAACTGGCAGACCCAGCAGCTTTCTGCAGATGGATCAATTTAGTCAGGTGAGGAGCTGGAGAGCTGCCATCTCCCCAGCCAGCTCTAGCATTTCTCTGCTGTTCAATTGCTGCTGCAGGTGGGAGCAGGCAGCCGGTACCCATCACCTCTCCTGCACACAGCCTGATCCTGCTGGGGCCTTCTGGTGGGACAGCATCCATGGCAGCACCATAGAGGTGCTGTTCCTTGGGTGCTGCATCCCTGCAGAGTCTGGGCTTGGAGCCTCAGATGAGTAGCTTACTTCGACCTGGGGCTTTGGGCTGTGAGTGCTCCTGGCTTTGGCGGGTTGTGCTGTCTCAGCCTGGCTTCCCCAGGTGGCTGTGCTGCCTGTGCATGCTTGGTCCCCTGGCCTGCCCTCAGATTTGGGGTGAAACCAGATGGGAGGCTTTGAGTGTCCCCTCCCAAATAAGCTTCACTTCAGGCTGGCATCTTCAAGGGAGGCTGCTTTCAGGTCTGAGACACAAATCCGCAGGGAAATGGCCTTCCTTGGTACCTGTCAAACCCTTGTCTTTGTACTGTGTTCATTTGGCCCGGACATGAGTGACTGCATCATCCCTGGTACAGAGCATCCCCGTCCTGGGAGGAGTGTGAGATATGAATCCAGGACTGTCCCAGTCTGTCTGGACCAGAAAGGCTCCCTGGCACACCTGTAGCAATAGCAGCAAGCTGACAACTACTGTATAGAGCCAGCCAAAAGCCTCCACCTTGTTGTGATGGCCACAAGTGAGTGTCCATTGCCTTGCACCCAAAGCTATGCCTCAGTCACGTGTAAAGGCCTTGTGGCACCTGCGTGGCAGTGGCCTGGGCTGCAGTAGTTGCTTCCCCACAAGGAACAATGTGAGGCCAGGTACAGCTCCCCTAGCTGGGCTGCAGTCCTGCCAAACAGGAAAATAACTCTTTACAGACAAAATCACCCATCTTCTGCTGAAAACATTGGGGTTTGCCCCCGGTGAGCTCCTGTGGGCATGCAAACTTGCACTCATCTAGCTAAATTGCTATGTGAAGAATGCTCTTTTTCCAGTTTGAAGGGGGTTTTGCTATAACTGGAATTCATTACTAATTGCATGTTTAATTGAGGCTTTTGGGGACTGAAGAGGAGGAGGCTGGGCTGAGGAACATGTTGGGGAAGATGGGCTCTGAGCGCACAGAGAGGCAAATCTGGGAGAGGCAGGAAAACAACAACCTGGAGGCTGGTGGTCCCTATGACAGGACTGCTGTTGGACTTCCCTCCCCAGGCCTGGACTGGGCACCTTACTCCTGTAAGCGGGGCAGATGCTGCTACCAAACATCCCCACGACAATTCAGGAGTCACTATGTCACCCTGGGGACTCCCAGTCCCCAGCTTCTACAGTGTGCCTGTGCCCACCTTGCGGGTCCTTTTAGCCTGGCTCTGTGTGTGCCCCATGTTCCCTGGCTGTGAAATCTGCATAGTGGGTGGCTTGAAAGCTTCACAACCTCACTGCCTGTCAGCGACACTGGGCAGAGGGAAGAAGACAGAAGCCTCCTCACAGCTGCAGCTTTGAAATTGCCAGTTCTGGGCTGCCTGAGGCTTGGCACTCTCCTTGGCATCCCATGCAAAGAAGCATATCCATAGTCCCCTGAAATAATTGCAGGCACTTCTGTGCCTTCCCTGCTGGTGAGAAACCCTTTGGAAAGGGCAATGGTCTCGCCCTGCTCCCAGCTCTGCTCCCTTGTGCTGCTGCTCTCCTCTCAGCTGGTGAGCCTGTTGCTTATATACAAACTGCTCGCTCTCAAGTGCTAATAGAGCTGTTTATGTCCCACCCCACTGGGCTCTGAAAGCTCATTTTATTTTTTGTTGGCTTAATGGGATGTTTACTCCACAACATCCTTTCCTCAACATCCGGCAGGAGGGACTCTGAACCATCACCCCAACACCACTCCGACTTTCCCACTTGAGCTTGAGCAGATGCAAACTCCTTCCCTGCTGTAGCTGCTGGGGTTGAATGCTGGTCCCCAAATCCCACCATGAGAGCTTGCGCCTGGCTGAGCTCATTTCTGCCCAGGGAGGAAGCTCCTCATTTGGTTTGGAGTCTGAGGACTCCTCACCCTTGAACAGGTGTGTCTGAGGCCGGGACATGCGCCAGAGTCCTGCCATGTCGTGACAGTGCAGCTATAACCAGGCGACAAGGATCTGGCTTGACGACTGTCAGGCTTGTTTCATGACAGCTGCCAAACACCCATCAGGTAGTCGTGATTTCTCCTACTCGCTCTGGCTTGGAGCGAGGGACAGAGTAGGAGGGGGCTGCTCTGCTTTTCTTGTAAAAGAGAGTCAACCCAGGTATGCACAGATCCCTTTTTCATCTGTCCCCATTACAGGAGTGTGACACTTGCTCTGCTCCCTACCTTCCATCCTCATCTGATTCCTCCTGTGTGCTGCTCCCAGGGCAGTGAGGGTTGTACCAGGGCAGGTGTTCTTACAACAGCATTACTGCTTTGATCAGTGGCTGTGCACATTGGCTCCGTGATACCTCTGCCACATGCTGAAGTCATCTTCCTTTACTTGAGACTCCACTGCTGGGGTAGCCATACCTGCCAGTATGCAGTTTCTTTGGAGAACAGGAGCACCTGTGAAGTTTTCTTCTTGCTTTCCATGAGCTCCGTGGTGTATGTTTGGCATCTCGGTCTGTCGTGGTTTGAGCCCAGCCGGCAACAAAGAACCACGCAGCCGCTCGCTCGCTGCACCCCCCACCCCCCACCGGGACGGGGAGGAGAATCAGCAGAGAAAGGGGCAGCCCTCGTCGGGTGAGATAAGGACAGTTTAATGCAACAGCACAGAGAGAGACACAACAGTAACAATAACAACTATAATGCTAACAAGAGAGAATACAAACGAGTGATGCACAGCACAAGCGCTCACCACCCGGAACGGGAACCGGAGCCGCCCCGCGCCCTTCCCGGCCGCTTCCCGCGCCTTGCCCGGCCCGCCCCCCGGCTGTGGGCTGGGCGGGACGGCAGTGGGATCGAATACCTGCCTGGCTGCTTTGGGCCGGCTATCCCCCTCCCAGCGTTCTGGGGAAAATTAACTCTACCATAGCCGAACCCAGGACACGGTCTCACCTCCATTTTGCTGTTCTTTCTGACCATCAAAAGCCCCAGCGGAACCTCTTCTGCAGTTCCTCTGGTATTGCACTTAGCAGTGAAACCCCTCTTCTTGTCATCACAGACAGCGAGAGTCCCTGGGGGAAGGGCAATAAAGCAGCTAATTAACAAGAGGCACCAAGCAGAAGCTGAAAGAGCAGCGTGTTGCAGTGCAAATCCAGCGGTCTTTGTCTCACCCTGCAGCAAGGAGGTGGGGACACATGGTGTCGGGCACTGTACTGGCACTGCCAGCGAGCCCACAGCATCCATGGGAAGCCTGGGCTAAGAAATTGATAATGCATGTGATGGTGTCAGAGGAGGGTCTCTGAATTAACTGTGCCTGGCAATGAGCCTTAAAACATTTGAAGAGGGCAGAGAACACCCCCAGAGCAACTATTCAGGCACCCAAGACAGACAAGTAAATTTGTGTTTCACTCTCAGGCAGCGTGCAGGACAGGGAGCAAATCACATGTGTTATAGTTTCCCACTGCTTCCCAACTCTCACCTAACACCAACTGCAGAACAGTCTTCTGGAAAATAGGCTGTGCAAAAACAAGGAAACTTGGCCAAAGAAGCAGCCGAAAGACACGTTCTCACAGATGATACTGCTGCTCTGAGTCACTTAGCTCCTGCTTTAAGCAGGCTCTATACCAGCTTCCAAACTGAAAGAAAGAAAAAGCAACAAGTGTATATAAGCAGGTGGATGCCAACAAACAAATCCTAATACTCTGCAGTGAACAGCTTATGTTTTGTGAGAGATGTCTTCATGTACAGGCAAGCAGAGAGGGGCATGTTTTTTTATGAAATAAATTCTGACATTAAAATCTAGAAAACCATTTGAGCTTTGTTATATCTTCTTCTCAATCTTCATTCTGGAAATATTTTTTAAAAGTTCTTTTCATAGCTATATCTGTAAAGGGAAAAAAAATGCCAACATGTTTAAAATAACCATACAAGTGTTACTTTAGATGTCATATAGATGTTGTCAACAGACAGCCTTCAGAAGGTGCATGTGGTGTTCAAACAAGGAAAATAGGAGAGGACATAAATTTGGGTAAGGTAAACGTAAACCTCTAGGTTGAGACAAGTTTTAAGATGGGACATGCTGAAAGCATAAAAATGTGTAATGAAGACTATGCCAATGCCATTAGAAGGAAGGTAGTCAATGTTGTGCTGGCTTGTTGTATTTCTGTGGCTGCAAAAAGCTCTGAGATAAGGGCATCACATAAAACCAAAATTAATTTCTTTACATCAGTATCTGCCATGGAGGATGTTGGAAAATTCACATACCGTGCCCTTTCCTATGGCAGACAAATCTGAAGAACTCTCTCAAACTGAAATGTCAAAAGAGGTTTTTGAAAAATACTGATGAAATGAAGAACAAGGGATTGCCAGGATCAGGCACAATTTCCGTAAGGGCACTGGAGGAAGAGCAGCATGGAGCTACTGAGCTACCAATGGGGTACTCTGCTGCTGAGATGAGCACTGGTATCATACAAATGGGAGGCAGCAAGTGTGACTGCGATTTTTGTAAAAGCTTAGAGCCTGGAAACTGTAGACATGTCCAACTTCTGTACAGAGCAAATGAGTTGCTTGAAGCTCTGATAAAGAATAGAACAGTGAGATTTGGAAAATGATATAATGGAAGTCAGGCAGATATTCAAAGGAGGAATTTGTGGCTTGTAAATCTATTAATATTCTTTCTTGAGGATGTTAGCCAGCTAATAGTATACTTGAATGCCCCAAATCCATGGTAACCTCTCTCCTAGTCCTCATTTCCCAATCTTTTTATAAGAAATGCACACAAACCTCCTTTTATGCATTGAGAACGTAGTTTCCTTAAGAGCTTTTGTTGACTTTTTTTTTCCAGATTAGGGGGGAGGTTACTATGAAGTTACCTATGTATGGGCAAGCAGACAATCCCATGCATTTGGAAAAGGGGATGAAGAGTAAGGTGTCAATGTCTGCACATCATACATAATGTCTAAAAGTAATAAACAGAAGAAAGCTAATGGAGCACTGCAGAAGGGTCTCATAATGTTGAGTGAACGGATGACAAAATGGCAAGTGGCATTCAAGGAGAAGTGCCACGGGCAGAGGGGCTTGCAGGGGAAGCAGGGCGTGCACAGCGGCGGCCCTGAAATGGGCTAGTGCTCGAGGAAGGGGCCTCTGCAGCTGCAGACGGGTACCTGGGCAGGCTGGATCAGCACCCGGGAGCAGTGGGAAAGGCGCCTAGGCTGCCTGGAAGGAGAAACGGAGCACAGCAGAGGTTTGCGGTGACTGCCTGCCGCTCTGCCTGCAGGCCTGCCTGGGCCGTCTGCAGCGGTGCGGGGCTGGAGGGGGGGAACCCAGCGGGAGAGTGCGGANGCGCCGCGCCGTCCGCCGCGCCGCCCGCCTGAGGCTGCGGTGGGGTACGGAGGGAGCGGCGGCGGTAGAACTCAGGTGAGCCCTTGTCCCGGGGGGCGAGGGGTGCCTGCTGGGATGCTGCGGGGCATGGCGGCGGAGAGACCCGTCGGGCTTGCGCTCCGTCTGGGGTGCTGCCACTTCACGCGAGTGCGCTGGATGGAGCAGGGTGGTTGCGAGGAGGCAGGAGGCCTGCTGTCTCCTCCCCAGCACTTTCTAACACCCTAATGTCAGGCGGCTCCGTGTTTCCCACGGCGTTTCGGGAGGGATGCCCAGCACCCTGGGCTCTGGCTGCTCAGAAGCTGCTGGTAGCGTGAAGGGCTCTGCTTTGTCCTCCTGTGAGAGCCTGGGCCACAGGGTCAGCTAGAGATGTGCGTGTGGCCTTCTGCAGGCAGCAGTACGGTCATGGGGTATCCCCTTCCTAGCTGTCCCACTGCCCCATGTCCCTGTCGCAGCCTTGCTGGCCCCCAGACAGCGTACCTGCGGGAGATACACACCATGATGTACTGGAGAAGGAATCTGGTTTGAGGGGCTCACATGGCCTGAATTGGATCAGTGCTGCTGAGCTCTGCTCTCACCTGGTGTGGCTTTCCCCATGCTGGGGCCCCTGGGCAGGGTAAGGCTGTGCAGAGAAAGTGAGGCGCAAGTGAGGGAGCTTTGCCGCTGCCCCCCAGGTCACCTTGGCATGCTTCTGGGTGGCAATGTTCTTGGTGTTAGTCTTGTATTGTGGCAGTTGCCATCATAGATTGCGACTGATTGAGCTGAAAGAACAGAGACCAATGCACTTGGCTCCTAGCTTGGGGCTTGTTTGGGTTTTTTTTCCTCGTTTCCCTGTTCTAGAGCAATTTCAATGGGATGAGTTTTCTTCCTTGTCGGCAGCAGGACTGGTAGAGAGATGTTGCTTGCTTTTGGGGAAGAGAGATTTGAAAACATTTGCATCTTTCTCTTCTCTCATGACAACCAGTGAGCTATGTGCTGTCTTCCACCTTCCCGTGCCTCAGTTTCCCCATGTCTACAAGGGAAGGATGAAGGAGAGCGTTTGCGCCGGGGCGGGCTGGGATGTGTGTTCTCAGGCATAAGAGCCTTGTTTGGCAGAAGACTGCCTCGAGAGCAAGAGCAGTTGTGGGTCAGGCACAAGGAAGGCTGAGCCTGTGGCTGGTGTCTGGCTGGAGGCAGGTGCCAAGCGCAGGGGAGAGCTGGCACTGCCTCGGTTCTGGGCAGAAGCCTGGGCAGGGTGCTTCTCTCTGCTTAGCAGCCCTCCGTACTCATCCATGCCCCTGTGTGAGTTACTGGCATCCATGTCATCCTGCAGCGAGGAGTTTACATGTCATCTGAGCAGCAACCAAAAAAACATCTTTTGGGTTTNAGAGATGCTTCGGCTGGGGATGGAGCTGGCGGCGGGCAGGAGCGGACGCCGCGGGGGCCGTGAGGAGATGGTCGAGGGACTCCTCCGGTGACCGCTGATGGAGTCCCGGTCCTTCGGTACCCACCGAAGGCGACTGTCCAGGCGCGCCCGGAAGGGAAAGAGGGGCGATGCNCCTGCTGTCTCCTCCCCAGCACTTTCTAACACCCTAATGTCAGGCGGCTCCGTGTTTCCCACGGCGTTTCGGGAGGGATGCCCAGCACCCTGGGCTCTGGCTGCTCAGAAGCTGCTGGTAGCGTGAAGGGCTCTGCTTTGTCCTCCTGTGAGAGCCTGGGCCACAGGGTCAGCTAGAGATGTGCGTGTGGCCTTCTGCAGGCAGCAGTACGGTCATGGGGTATCCCCTTCCTAGCTGTCCCACTGCCCCATGTCCCTGTCGCAGCCTTGCTGGCCCCCAGACAGCGTACCTGCGGGAGATACACACCATGATGTACTGGAGAAGGAATCTGGTTTGAGGGGCTCACATGGCCTGAATTGGATCAGTGCTGCTGAGCTCTGCTCTCACCTGGTGTGGCTTTCCCCATGCTGGGGCCCCTGGGCAGGGTAAGGCTGTGCAGAGAAAGTGAGGCGCAAGTGAGGGAGCTTTGCCGCTGCCCCCCAGGTCACCTTGGCATGCTTCTGGGTGGCAATGTTCTTGGTGTTAGTCTTGTATTGTGGCAGTTGCCATCATAGATTGCGACTGATTGAGCTGAAAGAACAGAGACCAATGCACTTGGCTCCTAGCTTGGGGCTTGTTTGGGTTTTTTTTCCTCGTTTCCCTGTTCTAGAGCAATTTCAATGGGATGAGTTTTCTTCCTTGTCGGCAGCAGGACTGGTAGAGAGATGTTGCTTGCTTTTGGGGAAGAGAGATTTGAAAACATTTGCATCTTTCTCTTCTCTCATGACAACCAGTGAGCTATGTGCTGTCTTCCACCTTCCCGTGCCTCAGTTTCCCCATGTCTACAAGGGAAGGATGAAGGAGAGCGTTTGCGCCGGGGCGGGCTGGGATGTGTGTTCTCAGGCATAAGAGCCTTGTTTGGCAGAAGACTGCCTCGAGAGCAAGAGCAGTTGTGGGTCAGGCACAAGGAAGGCTGAGCCTGTGGCTGGTGTCTGGCTGGAGGCAGGTGCCAAGCGCAGGGGAGAGCTGGCACTGCCTCGGTTCTGGGCAGAAGCCTGGGCAGGGTGCTTCTCTCTGCTTAGCAGCCCTCCGTACTCATCCATGCCCCTGTGTGAGTTACTGGCATCCATGTCATCCTGCAGCGAGGAGTTTACATGTCATCTGAGCAGCAACCAAAAAAACATCTTTTGGGTTTCTTTTTTTTGTCTTTTTGTTATGAAGGGACGCTCCACCATCCCCTCCGGTCACTGGTAGTCACCTGCCCAGACAGTGCCCTCTCTTTGTCCCTTTGAGCATCAGCGTGCAGCTGCGCCTGCAACCTCCCACTCCCTGGCTGCTTGCTGAAGACCTGCTGCCATGCTCACCCCACCCCCGATGCTGAACTTTCCCTTGCATTTGCTGACATGTTGTCTGCCTCCTTCCAGCACCACTATCGCCATGCAGCCACCGGAGTGACAGGGATGAGCCAGTGCTTGTGTCTGTAAACAGCTGCCAGCTGGAGCTGCGGTGCAGGGCTGCAGTGGAGTGGGGATCGAGCTCCGGGGACTGTGTGCACCAAGGAGTGCCTAATGCTTGGTGAGGGCATCGTCCGAAAGCAGCTGAGCTGCTCAGTCTGTGTGATGCTGCTGCGGGAGCCCACAGGGGAAACCAGCCCCCCAGGCCCCCCCAGTGTGGATCTGTGGATCCATCTCCAGTAGCACGGCTGCTCTCCTGGTTTGGCAGTTCAATGTGCTGACTGCCTGCTTGATTGGCATGGCAACAGCCACCATTGCACTGCAGCACTGCCTTGAAGCCCCAGCTTCAGCACTGCTGCGCGCAATTGCTGCAGGACCCAACCATGAAGGGGACATGGGGTACTGCTGACTGGGTGCTCCAGCATGGGTAGCACCCAGCCACTGGTGACCCATGGTCGGAGCATGTCTGCCTCTTCCCAGGGCTTTGGCACTGCTGGCACCAAGGGCTGTCTATGCAACAGTCCTGGCTGTTGCGGCTTGTCCTGGTGTGAAGTCCCTGATCCTGTCCTGGGGACCAATGCCACTGACTGTGAGCAACTGACTCAGTTTCCTGGGAGGTTTTCCTGATGCAGTGAAATTGGGATCGCTTGTTAAGGAAGGTCCTGTGGAGCAGATGCAAAACCACATTTTTTTTGTGCAGTGGCAGGTCAGGGGAGCACACTGAGAGTGTAACTGAAACAGGCTCAGGCTTGCTCTCTCTCTCTGTAAGCCAAAGAGCAGGGTGCTGGACACAAGGCTGGAGAAGGGAAGAGGTGCCACCCGATGAGTTAGGGTGGACAGGGACCCATTGGCCTCAAGCTTCCTGAGACAGGAGGGCAGCCTGATGCTTGCAGTGAACAGCTGTGTGCTTATAGCAAGCTCTGAAGCTCATTTCTGTCTTGAAGTGTGCTAGTTTAAGCTTTAAACTGAAGCCTGAAAGCATAAAGCCCATTCTAGCACAGTGTCGTGGTTTATACCCAGTCAGCAACAAAGCACCCTGCAGCAACTCACTCCCTCACCAGTGGGACGAGGAGAAAATTTAATGAAACCTGGTGGGTCAAGACAGGGCAGGGAGGGGTCACTCACCACTTATGGTCACAGGCAAAAACATACTCAACTTGGGGGGAAAAAAAAAATTAATCAGTCGTCAATCAAAAAAGATTAGGATAAGGAGATAGGAAACCCAGATCTTACAAACAAACACCTTCCCTTTCCTCTCCCCCCTTCCCAGGCTCGAGTCCCCTCGCTCCCGATGTCTCTCCCTCCTCCCCCCTCAGCAGCGCAGGGGGACGGGGAATGGGGGTGCAGTCAGTTCACCAGAGATTGTCTCTGCCGCTCCTTCCTCCTCAGGCGGGGAGGGCTCCTCACACGCTTCCCCTGCCCCAGCGCAGGGTCCCTCCCACAGCAGACAGTCCCTCACGAACCCCTCTGACGGGAGACCTTCCCGCATGGTGCAGGCCCTCAGGAATGCACCGACCCAGCACGCGCTGCCCACAGAGTCATGGTCTGCTTCAGGAGCAGGCACCTCCCCTGGTGTGCGGTCCTCCACGGGCTGCAGGTCCCTCTCTGCTCCACCGTGGTCCCCCACGGGCTGCAGGTCCAGTTCTGCCTTGCCGGGGTCCTTCATGGGCTGCTGCACTACAATCCTCTGTGGGCTGCAGGGGCACAGCCTGCCCTGTCCCAACGGGCTGCGGGGAAATCTCCCTTCCGGCTGCCTCCTGCCCCTCCTTCCTCACTGACTCCAGGTGTCTGCATAGGTGTTTCCCTCACATCCCACTCCTCCCTCTGCTGCAGGTCTCAAGGGTCATTTTCTTATCTGGTCCCTTCCTTAAATACATTATCGCAGAGGCGCGTCTATGGTCTCTAAATGGCCCGGCCTCCGCCTGAGCCAGGGCCGACTTGTAGCTGGGGGAGCTTCACGCATCTTCTCACAGGGGCCACCCACCCGTGTAGCCCCTTCCCCTGTTACCAATGTCCCCTGCACACACCCAACACACACAGAAGTCGTCCCTGACCAGGAAGCAGCCAGGAGGTAAGGTGCTGTTTGCACCAGCCAGTTTTGTGTTTTGCTTCACCACCTAAGCTCACTGAAGCTGACCTGCACACTGAGTGCAAGTGGGAAGTAGGGCTCTGGGACTTGCCTGCAGGTCTGCAGAGCTGGGATTTTGCCTCCAGTTGGAGCCCCATGATACCAGGAACATGCTTTTATGGTTTGTTTGGCGGCTGCTCCCTGGCAGTGAAGGATAAAGCCTCAAGTCCTCAGCTTTGCCTTAGCACCAGTCATTCTTCCCTCCCACTGAAAAAAACAGCAAGCCACTCTCGTGGTTTGTATCTGTGAGTTCGGTGTCATTTGCCAAGGCAGCTCCAGCCCACAGGCACCATGTTTCTGTAGTGAAAAAAGTGTTTATATAATGATTAAGTTGGCTGTTGCCTTGAGGAGCCTCCAGTCTGGCTGAAACAAGGCTCAGATCATCTGGGGATCTTCCACCAAATGAGCTCCCCACCATTGCTGAGGCTTGGGGCAGCGGAACTGCTCCCACTTCTCCTGTCACGGGGCAGACAGCAGCCTGAACCTCCCAGGGCTGAGATGCTTTTTGCTGCTGCCTTCCCCTCCCAGGACTCAGCTGTGGCATCGCTGGGTGATGTCTCAGAGCCTGCAATGGTAGGAGGGACATGAGCTGATGTAATGGAGCGTTTTGCTCCCTGACAGAGCAGGGCTTGTTTGGACATGCTCCTTCCCATCCAGCACCCATCTGCTGCACTGGTGATGTTGGGTTCCTCTGGCTTTGAAATTAGAGTACAGAGACACGGATCTAAATCAGTCAGGGAGAAACACTTGGAAACGTGGAAGGAAATGTGGCACCGTCCATCCTCAAGTTGTGCAGCTCAGGGAGGAGGTGGCCTTGGGCACTGCAGGCTGGAAGATGCCCCTGGGTTGTTGAAGGACGAATCTTTTTCCAGTTGATCCAGCCTACCTAGAACAGAGTCTTTCTTCTGTGGTTCCTGCTGGGAGTCTGTTTAGATCCTTCCTGCTTGGAGGGCTGGAAATCTTTGATCCGGCTGAATATTGTCTCTGGGCAGTGCAGTGGCAATCTGTTGGCATGGCAGTACTGTCCTTTGGGTTCAGCAGTGCTTTCCCTTCTGTTGTTCTCCCTTGAATGCTTGTAAGGGATGGCTCTCTTCCACAGGGAGGAGAGGCATGGCTCCTTCACAGCCTTCCCCTGTGAGGCTGGGTGAGCTCTTTTCATCCCCTGCTCTGACGTGTTCTGGTGGGAGTTGTCCTTTCCTAAAAATGGAGGGCCAGAGGTGGGTTGGGGGAGACCCTATGTGCGGCACAGCAGGGACTTCTCCTGCAGCTAGGACCGAGACATGGAGGCCAGAAGCTGCCTTTGAGGGCATGGCAGCCAACAAGCCCCTTCAACCCACTGACAGTGATGATCAAAACACCAAGGCTGGGTGTGGGATGGTAGAGGAGCCTCAAATGCAGCACAGCCACAGCTGGATTCAGGGAACATACAGTCCTGTTTAAATTTGTGCACGGCACAGAGAGTGCTCACACACATTCACAGATGGGCCTTGTCTTCCCCAAGGGTGCACGGATCTTCAGCTGTGTAGAAATCAGCATGTCTCTGCCCAGCCATACCTTGTGATCCCTGCTGGGTTTAAAGAGACTCAAGGCTCTGGTCTCAGGTCATGGAGCTGTTTGGCAATGGAGTTGAATACACCTTAGAAGACAGGTCCCTGCATAGCCCCATCCTGTTGTACCCCAGAGACAGATGGCCCAATCTATCCCCGGCCCAATCCATCCCCGCCTGCAGAGCCTGAGAATTTAGGACCGATGCCCAGTGACGTTGGGAATACTTCTGAGCTTCCTCACCATTCTCTCTCCCTTTCTTTTAAATTAATCAGGAGCAGGCCTCAGCAGCCAGTCAATAGTGAGATTTATCTCTTAAATTGCAGTATTGATTGCCTGGGAAGCCTGGTTTTGTATTGATAGATACATACACATGTAGACAAGCCCCGTGCCAGGTCCCCATGGTGAAAGGCATAGTGTAACATGCGGAGGTGGCATGTGAGGACGTGTGCGTGTCCACGTGAGGGAGATGCAGCTCCCCATCAGAGAGCAAGGTGAGGCACCCCAGGGTCTTTGGGTACGAACCCTTTCACATCTGTCCAGTGTTATCGTGCTACCTTGATCACTCTTGAGCTTCTGCCTCTTTCTTCGTAATATGTGATGTTGCAATGGAAGCACCTCTGCCAGCTTGCATTGCCTCTTCGTTTACAGGCAGGATGCTGAATCCTTCCTTAGGAGATGTGCAGATGTCTGCCCACAAATCGCATGGTCTTCTCAAATGTCACTGACCCTGGAGGGATTCTTCCCATGGGAGACTTACGATAGATGTGCAAAGCAAAGTCTGCTGTAGCATTGCCTGGAGGGGCTGGTTGGAGAGGAAGGTGGATGAGACGGGCTGGACCCATCCTGCCAGGGAGGGTTTTTCTTTGTGCCGCTCCCCAGGCTGGCAGTGCAGGCTGTAAGCCAAAGCATGCGGGAAGCACAGTGGGACCTGGCTCAGCTCCGAGCAGGTGGAGCTGTGGGAGTGTGACAGGGGAGACGGCTCACTGCTGTGTCTGCTCGGGGAAAAGCAAAGTGTGCTGCTGCTCTCAAGCCATCTCCCTCCAGGTAATGGGGAGTGGGCGGAGGAGGGCTCTCATGGGCTGTTGGGGCTTTGCTGGCTTCGTCTTCTCAGTGCTCTGAGCGGCTCTTGTTCCTTGGAGGTGGCAGAGTGCTTGTAGCAGCCGGAGTCGTGGCACTCTGCTCAAGGTCCCCGTTGCCTAGGTGCCTGCACTGCGCGCGCCTTTGTAGTGCTGGCAGCACGGTGTGGAGGCAGGCCATAACACAGGGTGGGAGCAGGTGGTGGTAGTGCTGTAGGAGAGGGGGTGGGGACTGGAGCTGAGTATGAACCGAGCTGTTGCCCTTTTAGTTTTGGGCAGTGCTGCTAGACTCTCCCTGAAGGAGTACCATGTGCTGGGAGCCTGGCTGCCCTGTCCTCCAGGGTTGTGGAGCACAGCCAAGGCGCAGCGATGCTCGTGAGAGGAATTGCAAAACCGCTTGCCAGGTTTGCTGTAGCAAAGTTCAGGCTGTGACTGTTTTGCATCGGTGCTGCAGAGCCCTGCTCCCCAGCCTTGCCCAGGGCTGGGAGCCCTGTGGCTGCTGCTGCAGCAAGCCTTGCTCACCTCGACATGTGTGCTAACTCACGCTCGCACTGTGTGGCATGACAGAGCATAGCCCCGTGCCCCATACCTTGCATCCAGCCTTGCTTTGGACCACGCTGCCTGATGCTTTGTGCTCTCCTGGGATTATCTAAGGCTGAGGAAAGCGTCAGCTGCGTTGGCATAGGCAGCTGAAACAGCACAGATGATCAGTAGGGTCGGATTGCTGAAGCCTGGTGGATAGGCACTTGGAAGACCTGTGTGTGTGTGTTTGTCACTGTTTAGCTAAAAAACGGGCATGGGAAGTTCTTGGGTGCACATGCATATATATGTGTGTGTATAGGTGTATATATATGTAGCACTATAGCATCTTGCTACTGTTTGGACCCTGTAAGCATTTTTCCAGACAATGCCTGCCCGCAGCAAGTGCCCAGTTGCCTGATTTTAGCCAGCCAATCTGTGCAGGGATCTCGGGAAAGAACAGTTAGGGTTTTATGAAGCTGGCATAATTTACAGCTAAAATAGCACACCAGAAATATGTCCAATCCAATCTCCTTTGTAATCTTGTTTTCATTTAAGCCTCCAGGTGGTGATGGGGGGAGTAAAGAAAGCAAGCTGCAAAGGGAGTTTATTACCCATGCCAGGGAGATTTACGTGATGCTCTATATAAAATGATCTCAATTTGCAGAGGTTAAAGCTGGTTGTGGTGCTCCTCAGCGTGCAGGGGTGTCTCCTGCCTGTGCTGGGGGCCTTGCCGGCAAATCCTTTTGCAGATGGTTGCGTGGCGTGCTCGAGACCATCCATGCCATGGAGCCATCCCAACGCCTGCTCCCTCAACCAGGCAGAAAGAGTGATAGTAACGTATCAGTGACCATTGTGTTTGTGTTGGCCTGGCCTGCTCATTGGGGAAAGGAATGAAATTATCTCACTGCTGCTGCCTTTGCGGATTGTGTTTCTTTTTAGTTTTCAAACCACATATTGTCCCAGATCTCCTGCCAATAACAGGGAGCGAACTGATAATGCAGCTGCTATTAATAAAGCAGTGTTGTTACATATTCATATCAATCAGACTTCTAATTCCACAATATTTAAAAAAAAAGGCAGTGCTTCACTGGGGCGATGGAGGAAAGTTGCAGGTGGGATGGTGCTGGAGATGCGTTGGCAGAACCTGCTCCCCTCACGTTTCTTCTCTTGGGGATTCCTGTGCTGAGCTGGCCCTGGGGTCTTCGGCCTTCCTTCTCCCTGGCAGCACCAAGCTAAAAGGTGGGATCCCTGAAGTACTGTCACTGTAGGGAAACAGGAATGGTGCGAGACAGGGGAGAGTTGAATTCAGGCGGGTGGGTTGGCAGGAATGGCTCAGTGCTCTTCATTTTATATAGAAAATTTCACATATTATGTAAATTAAAAAGCAAAGTATGGAAAATCTGGGTATAAATCTGGTATGTATATATGTTTGTACAGCCATTAGAGAGGAAAGTATACCACAGAATCCTAGCCAATGGATAAATATGCTGCCATTCCTGCAATAAAATATGCTTTTTGCCATTGCTACAGTGTAAAAAAATAACTGTCTCCAAAACTGTAGCAGCACTTTATGGTAAGCCATAAATTGGAAGAGATACCTAATTATTCATAGAGTATTACGGAGGTGTCGGTAAATGACTTCACCATTAAGGCCACACTGAGACTTGCCCGTAAAGCAAAACTCTCTCTCTCACTTCTTAATGATTGAATTCGATGTCCAGATTCGGCCAAATAACTCTTGCAAGGCCGAGCATGTTTTCTGTGAATGCTGGTCTGGAAACTTGCCCTTACCCTCTGGCCGGGAACGTTTTGAAATGCAGCTGTGGGGTCTCTGAGTCCTCTGACAAGCCCCACAGTCCCCAAGCCTTTCCTGGCTCTCTCATCCCCAGTGCACGTCGGAGCTGCTCCCATCTCACCTCTGCTTCCTCTGGCTCGCAGTGCATGTGCCAGAAGAAGGGAGCATGGTTGTTCTGCTGGGTTCCCAGCACTGGCAGCCCCGGGAAGCAGGCTGGCATCAAGCCCTCCCAACAGCGGCTTTTGGTCGCTGCAGCAAACAGTTTCCAAGCAACTCGGAGGCTGCTGGTCTAAAAGGACTCTTGGTAGAGGCATGTAATATTAACTGGAGTTATTAAAAGGAGCAATGCTAAAAATGATGTGAGAAGGGCAGCTGATGTGGTGGAGCCAATATCCTTCTGCCATCACTCATATTGTAAGTGCTTTAACAAATCCAGAGGCATGTCTCAGCTGAAATGCCTATAGAGCCTGGGAAGACTGCAGGCAGCTCTGGTTCCCAGCCTGGTCCTACGAGTGCTGCAGGAGGGCTGGGTACAGGGCAGAGAATGCAAAAGGTGTGGTCCCTGTGCCAAAGAACTTGTGTCTCGAGCCTCCATCCAGCTTTGGGACCTTTCTTGAGTAGATCTGTTCCCCAGCATTGCCCAGCTGTGGCATAGCCTACAGCGAATGCTCTGCTCATCTGGGAACAGGTGGGAGAATGTCACTGGGTGGATCAAGTGGGTCCATCTTCTCATGTGGATATTCATCCTCAGTCCACGCCCTGCCTTGTGTTTGCTCTCTGGAGGCTTAACTGCTTTTTTCAGGTCATATTTCCTTGCTCTGCCTCTATTTTCAGTTTTGATGCTCCCTTGCATCCCACGCCCACTTCCGTCACTGTTTGCAGCAACCTTTAAGCATCCATCTCCTTCTCTTCATCTTTGTTGTTGCTTGCTCCTGTTGACTTTGGGCTGCAATGACGGGGCTTGCCCGTGTGAAGACCGTGGACTGGTCACTACTGAGAATTAGCACAAAGCACTGTGTTCAGGTGGAGGGAGCAGTAAGAAGGCACTGTCCACTGCCACTTGAAGTAATTTGTTCCTCCATGGGGAGTGGTTTGCAGGTCACTCCCTCCATTCCTTTACAAGCACACAAGCAATGTTTCTCCTGCTGCTGCCCACAGTCCCAGGAGTGCTGACACAGTGCTGGTGGGAGGTGGGCCAGGACATCAGAAGGAGTGTGCTGCCATCAGCATGTACAAACAGCCTGCCTTGGCTGTCACATCCCTCTTCGCAGCTGCTAGGGTTGGACCCAGGTCTCTCTGGGAAGTGTTGCAGAGGCACCCACAAAATAGGCAGGGCAGGCACTCAAAATGAGATTTATTCCAACCAAAATTACTTAGCACTCTGAGAAACAGTAGTAAACCCCAAGTTCAGATGCCAGGTGGGAATAATGCTACACAGCTGACTTAAGAATTCCTAAGTTTTCACAAACAATCCTACAGGATAGTGATCCAAAATGCACAATCACTCACCTGTCAGGTAAGGTCTCTCAATCTCAAGGAAGTTACCTTGGGCAGCATATACTCAGGGTATACTCTACCATTAACACAGATTCCACTACCATGCGCCTAATACAGCTCATTACAATACAAATTACAATAATCATAACTGCAATCATCATTAAAAATTGGAGGAGGCTGATCAGCCATCTTTACAAGAAAAATCCAAACATATCAAAAACCTTCCCCAACCATTAGCTCCCAGTACAGCAACAATTGCCTCTGAGTCTTTGGCAACTTTCATTTTGTTGATCTGATCCTGAGGTAGCATTGACATGTTCAGGATGTGGATGCAGCACTCGTCTATCGACAGGTTTAAGACTCCACATGCACCTTTCTCTTTTAGTAACACCAAATCAAATACAGCATCAGTGTTCCACTGAACACCATCATATTTGGCAGTTCCCCACAATGTTAGAGCATAGTGTAGAGCTGTTCCACCCCCACCCCGTGACATCATCAGTGAGTAGGAAAAATAGAAGTTCAGCATTTGGGCAAATCCTACCATTTTTGCAACCACAATGTCATCCAGGTTCTGGTTGTCACCATTGCCAGTAGGAGCACCAAGACGGTCCACTTTTCCATTGTCCTGTGAGAAAACACAGAGCTGGCCTCGGATTCGAAGCTGGGCTTCAGGGTTACAGGTCAGGGACTATCCACTGAGCGCTAATACGGTGGGGGTTTCCAATCCCATCCAGGGCTTCCCAGGCATATAATCTTCTGGGTTTTGCCAGGGTCATGGGTACAATGCCAATGTAGGGTAGCTTCATTACACGTTGGCCCACATAGTCCGTAGTGGGCTCTGGTCCCTTTTATCATCTGGTATAGGGTCAATGCCCGCTAATGGTCCTGTAGGACAGAATGCTCAAATTTTGGGGTTTCCATAACTTTCTCAGTGGTTGTTAACAATAAAGACCGCCTGTGCTAACTGTATGTCCCAGTTGTGGTGCAAGACATCAGCATGTCTTTTAATCAGACCGTTGGTTCATTCTACTATACTGTTAGCCTCAGGATAATATGGTGTCTGGAACACCCATTTGATGCCTTCCTCTCGAGCCCAGTTTTGCACCACTGTGGCCATAAAATATGACCCATTATCACTTTGAATTCACTCGGGAGTAGGTAAAATACTAAACCACTTTCTCAGCACTTGAACCGTCTCATCTCCAGTAGCAGTGCTAACAGCTGTAGCCATAGTCAGTCCTGACACCACTTCTACTCCTACCAAAATGTATCTCTTTTCATGGGATGGCTTTAAAAGATCAATATAACCATTTTGCCAGGTGCTTCAAAGAGCTGTGTCTTGTTTGATAGGCTGGGCTGGGCCTTGATTTGGGTGGTTGGCCTTAAGCCTTATCTGACACTGTGAACAAGCTGTAAGAAGTGCTTCACATATTTTCATGGACACTGGCCATCCCTCAGACCAGCACTCGTAATAGAAGTCTGTTTTCCCTGAGTGGCCTCGCTCAACATGGAGCCACTCAGCCAACGTTCCCAATCTTACTCTTTGCTATGTACTACCTTAATTTGGGTTAGGTGATCTACCTGTTGGTTCCATTTTGCTGCTGGGGTTCCATTTCTTGCATGGCCTTTTACCCATCCCACCCTTAGGGGCTGTGATCTGCCAATTTATAACAATCACTGCCAATCTCCAGCTCTCCAGAGTTTTGTGTGGCCTATTTCCCGCTGATCTGATTCCTACTGGCATACCCGCTCTGTGGCATCCTTACAGGTTGTATAGGAATCTGCTTTATGTTGCCATGTGGATCCCGCACAGTGGGCAGATGCAGCTGTGAACCACGCTCCTTGTCAGCGGACCATTGGCAGGAATTCACAGTGCGGAGACAGAGGCTCGAGCCCCAAACCATGACGTGTAGTTTTTTTAACTGTCTCAGTTCCCCTCGCAGAAGCACGAAAGGGTCGACAGTGCCTATGCATTGCGGGGAGTGGCTGTTGCCGGTGTTCCCCTTGCTCTCTGGTTCTCCCCTCTAGCAATCCCGCCGGTTCCCGGCCACGGCCGGTGGACAGCCCGCGCAGCACCGCCCAGGGCAGTCCCAGTGCTAGCGCCTTTCGCCATTGGTCCCGGATCGTGGGCTCGATCCGGTCCATCCCGGGAAGAGGCCGGCTCCCCGCGGGGAGCCCGGCCGGGCTCGGGGTTTCGGCTTCCCGGGCCCTCCTGTTCCCGCCGGCCGAGCCGCCCGGGTCAGCCCATCTCATCTCGTGCCCGTGAGGGACGGTGCTGCGTGACGTGTCCGCCCCAGTAACGGCAAACAGACTTATCCGCTCCCCTCAACGGGACCACGGAGCACATATCCGTGACATCTCGGGCGGCCACGCGCCGGTGGGCGGCTGCCTGTATCGCCGTTACTACTGAGGTTACACTCGGGACACGTTCACCGCACGATTTTGCATTCCCACCTCGCTGAGCAAATCCATCCGGCGTCAAGCAACGTTAAACACGCCCCGGGCGTGGCCGCGGCGCGGCTGGCTCCCGGCAGGGGGCGCTCTCCGGCCCGCCTGACCGACGGGAGCCGCCCAGGCGGCCGGGGGCGGGCGGCGGAACGGGCCTCGCCCCTCGCTCCCCGGCCGGCTGACCGCTGCCGCCGCCGCCTCGCCTCTGGGCTGCTTTGGGGGG
>VZSC01015877.1:422320-484404 GCA_013398225.1 Steatornis caripensis
CCCCCCCCTTTTTAATGGGAATTGTTTTCTGTGTGTGGAGCAGCTGGTAATTCTCCTCCTGGCTGCTGCCGCATCACCCCTGAGCAGCTCTTGTGATACTCCTCTTTTCACTGGCTGTACAGAGAACTGGAGCAGAAGAGCCTTGGATCTGCTCCTGCTGTAACCCCACTGATTAGAGAGATGTTTCTGAGAAGGCGTTAAATACCTGGTCCTGCCTGGGGCAGGGACACAGAGAAGAGACCTGGTGAGCGGCATCCCCACCCATTTAGCTGCGGTCGTTGACCTGGGGGTCTGTACCATTGCAGCCGACACAGCAGTGTGTGTCTCAGCAACACTTAACAGGAATAAAATGCTGGCTTTATTTTTTGAAAGTACTTTCCTTAGTCAAAATCCTCTAGTCCCAGAGGCAATTCAGGCCTGAGCTGGGCGAGGGGAGTGTTCCCCAATGAGTTGGGGCCGTCCTGGAGCTATGGGTTCCTCCAGGGAGGGAGGAAGACATGGCTGTGGGAGAGAAGCTGGATGCTCCGGTCTCAGCTCCCATCCCCTGGCTCTGTAAGAGGAGGATGCTGGGGTTTGCTTCATCTCAGCTTTTCAGAGGAGATGTCTTTATGGTAATGCCTTCCCTTGCTACCTGACCTACGCAGGATGAGATCCAAGTTAGATAGTCTCCGCTAACGCTGATACTAATAACTTGCCTGTGTTTACCTGGCCCTAGCAGTATTCCTGCAAATGATGTGTCAGCAGGGATGCTGGCATGTGTGAACCACTGCTTGTGTGTTTTACCAATGTCCTGTAAATCACGCTGGCATCCAGCTGGACATCAGTGGCATGTGAGGAAGGTCTGTCTCCCAAGTTTGAGATGACAGTGTCTCATCACGTGCTCTTTCACCTGGCGCTTGTGCAACTGAGGATCCTTGTGGAAATGACTTGAACTTCACATGTACTAACCACAGCTCCTGCAGGCTTCTCTGCTGAGAAGGCAGCAGTTTGTTAGCCAAGCTTCAGCACAGGCTGCTTCCCCAGGAATCACTCTGCTTGGCATGAAGAGCAAAGGCCAGGTATAACACCTGCTGGTCTCCCAGTCCCCATGTGATTTGGCTACAGAGCCCTGCTCCTGCCTGCCTGTGAAGGAGATGGGTTGGGTAAGTCTCCGATCTCACAGTCCCGGACAGGGTGTAAGCGATGTCCCCAGCCACAGCTCCGGAGAGAATGGGAAGCATCTCTTGGTCAATAATGCTGTGCACCTCTGCCTCAGTGGCCCTAGGCATTATTTGGAAACTGCCTCTAGACCCTGAGCCTCCTTACTACTTGTAGCCTCTGATACACCTCGACAACTGTGTGTCTGCAGCAACAGGACTGGTGAGGCTGTAAAAAGGTGACCAAGGACTTGGGAGCATTTCATCTCTGTCCTGCAAATTTGTGGTACTACCTGTCATTACCGAAAGCACTGCCGCGTAATCCTGTGTGCGAACAGGCTGGCAGGGAGCTGTGTCTTCGGGAGACCTTCTCCTTCCTCTGCCATGGGCGCTGGCTTTAGGATTTGCAGATGCTCTGGGTCACAGGATTTCGTCTCTCCTTTTTAATTGCAATGAGGATAATTGGTTTTGTGGTTAAGCATGAGCGCGGGAAGCCTGTGAGCTCCCCTTCCTTCCTGGCACCCATGCAGCTCCCTGCCAGCACTCAGACATGACCGAAGGCTGCTTTCCCCACACGGCTCTAAAGATCTGGCTAGCTGAATGCCGAGAGAGTGCCAGAGCATCCCAGTGTTTGAGCAATGAGAGAGGTCTGTGCTAGCCACCTTCCCCTGGAGCCAGGCAGGCTGTCTGCTCCCCTCCAACCTCATTGCAACCCCTTTCCATGTTTGCAGAGAGCCCCTTCATGCCTAGTTAACAGGCAGGGGGAGAGGCTGGTTTGTATGGATTTAGCACTGAGATGGTGGGCCTGGAGCCCAGCTCCTCTTTCCTGAGGTCTTGGATGCACCTCCCTCCCAGGGCGCCTTTGCCTGGCAGGTGTATTTCTGAGTCGGAAGAGTTTGGGGGACTGTGACTGACCTGCCAGGGTACCCTTTGGGTTGGTGGCCTTCCTTCCACACATTCTGGTGTCCTTCCTTCCATCTGCCTTGGTGGCCTTCCATCCTTCGTGCTTCACTGCGTAGGGCTGCTGTGACAAACATTCCCCTCCTTTGAAGGCTTGGCCACCACTGCAGTTGTCACTGAACGCTAGGGCTGGAGCTGAACCCCCAACCTGTCTCTTTCCCACTCCTTGACCCAGAACCCTCCAGCTTTCCCAGATGATGTCCATCCTAGCCCCAGGGCAGAGCTTATATCTCCCATCTCCCCATGATAACGAGCTGCTTGCAGCCAGGAGATATTAAGGACCAACTGGCTCATCTGCCGAAAGCATTTGTTGCTGTTGTCATTTTGATGACCTTTTTTATAGGCTAGCAGAAGGATTTTAATCTGGATAGTGAAGCAGGAAATGTGAGAAGCTGTGCCCGGAGCTCACCAAGAAGGTGGCAGGAGCTGGTGGCTCCTCGTCCTCATCTCTGGGAAGTGATTTTGATGCTCTTGGCCAAACTAGGAGTGTCAGGGAGAGGCGTTCCTGGCGCAGCCTCACAGGACTGCAGCTGCCCTTTGTGTTACCCATGGCTCGGCTGGTGCCCAAACAGTCAGTGATGCTTAACCCAGGCCTCGCAGCTGCCTGGAGCCAGTCGCTGCCTCAAAGCATCGATCTGGGCAGGCAGAGGAAGGGGTGGTGAGCTCCAAGGCCAAGCTTTAGCTTTCCCTCCCACTTCATGTGACTCAGGACAGACAAAGTCGTCTGATGTGTTACCACCAGTGGCTCCAAATTGTCATTCACCAAAAGTGCCAAGGTGACAGCTGTAGCGACCACAGGCAGTGGTTTTGCTTGCAGATGAGAAGCAGCATAGATCTCGGCTCTGCAACGCTCTCCAGATGCTAACGTGGCTGACATGAATGGGCATGGCATTTTAGGGAGCTGCAGCTGCCATGCCTGGCTGTGTCACCCCTCCTGTTACCCCTCCAGTCACTGCCCAGCAGCAGGTTCGACCTGCCACAAAATGGGTTTGTTTCAGTTGCCCTTGGTGCAATCAAAGTAGCGGTGCTGCAGGCAGATCGGCTACTTCACACTGCAGCAGCTTGGGGACACAGGCAGATGATAGCTATGGCAAGGGAGGGGATGGGCAGCAGAGCTCTGTCTCAGGGGACTCGGCCAGCCACACCGGGGCTGGGGTGAGAGGTGTCTTTTTCCCATCCTGACCTCTCCATGCCACCATGTCATCGTTTAAGCCTGGGCGGCAGCTAAGCACCATGCAGCCACTCGCTCACTGCATGGGTGTTTGTCTCACATCCCCCTCCTCCCTCTGCTGCAGGTTTCCCCAGCAGTTTCTTTGTCCCCGTCTTAAACATGTTATCGCAGAGGCACATTTACTGTCACTAATTGGCTCGGCCTCAGCACAAGCTGGCAGAGCTTTGAGCAGCTTCTCACAGGGCCCCTTCCCCTGCTACCAAAGCCCCGCCTCAGAGACCCAGCACACACCACTGGCTTCCTCATTGGGGACATGTTTCTGGAAGGCTGTTGCAGTGTGGGTGTGAGGTGGCTCAGGGCTGTCACACAGGACCTCGATCACTGCCCCTGTCATACTTGCAACCCCAGCCCTCTGCACCCCATGTCAGCCCCAGCTCCAGGTTCTCGAGTGACAGTTGGTTGTTTCAACCTGACCCATCATTCCGTCATGGTCTGTAAAGCCCGTGGGCAGCAGACTGTGGGTGTGCTGCTGCAGGAAAAGAGATGCAAGAGGCCAGGTGACAAAAGCAGTGGCCGGCCCACCTTGGCTAGAGAGCTTCCCTGAGAGGTAGTGGAGGGGAGGTAGCGCTCCCACACGCTGGCGGCTTTGGGTGCTGTGGCAGTGCGGGTTGCAGGGCGCCGTGCAGTAATGTGTTGTAGCTAACACCGTGTGACAGTTTGACAGGTCCTCCCAGGACAGCCAGAGCTGACATGCCATCTTCTGAGCTGTCACTCTTTGGCTTCCACGCTACGGTGTTCATCGTAAACAGGCAGCGTGGGTAACTTTCCCACAGTGTTTAAAGAGTGAGAAGTGCTGTGGTTTTATTTGCACATTCTCAGGAAGATGCTCAGCCCTGTGTTAATCAGTGCTAGGCTGTGTCCTCCAGAGAGATGGAGCCAGCTGGGGGGGAAGGCAAAGAGGAGGAGGGTATAACATTCCCCTGATCTGAGAAGTTGATGCTGAGCACCTCCCTTAGAAGATTCAGGGCTCTGGCAGGAGCCGAGCATTGTCGTGCTCTGCTCAGGGTTCGCCCCCATCCAGTCACAGCAAGGGGTTTTGTACGTACTTGGGAGAGCCATGACTGCCACAGCATGTGGTGTTCACAATGCCCTGGCCAGGGAGCAGGTGGGGATGGCATCGGCTCCTTGGGGCTGGGGTAGCAACTGACCCCTGTTAAGCTCTGGGAGCCACTTCAGGAAGGAAGGGGATAGAGATGATCATGTGGGGCTCGCCCAAGGAAGGCGCTGGAGGCAGCTCCTGCCCAGCCCCATGGTTAACCCTGGAGCTGAATGTGGAATTTCACACATGAAATGCAGGAGCAGAAGGACATGTGGCTGCCTTCCCTAGCCCCCGAACTTGACCCAGGATGTGAGCAGTGTGCTGTATGGGACACTGTCTGCCTGGCAGGAGCTCTAGGGCCCTAGATGCCGTCACAGACCAGCCCAGGGGGATGCTTGCGGTCCTGTGCCTTCCATTTCTCTGGTCTACCAGGTGCTCTTGATGTTCTCCAAGACCAGTGAGTCTCCCAGTGCTCAAACTCTTTCACTCCCAGAGAGAAACAAACTGGGAAAACCTATGGCAAAGCAGAATTACTGTCATGTCTGGAGAGGCAGGGAGCTGGAACAAGACAGGCTCTGACATCTGCTTTCAGGAGGTCTGCAAGAGACTGAGCAACTTGTCAGCCATGCACAGCTCGTCCTGCAGAGCATCAACCTCTGTTTTGCCCAGCTGCCTTTCTGCACGCACAGCCTGTCTGCATCTCAAGAGCTGCCTGGCTTTAACTGTCCTGGCTGTGAAATGCATTTGGTGTGGGCACCAGGGCAGCAGCCGTGAGCTGCTCCCTTGCAGGACAGTGGCTGAGGGATGGGTGGTGGGGCTGGGAAGCAGCATATGTTTCCAGGCTGAGTCATGCTGAGATTGTGTCTTTTTCCTTGTTAACAGTCCTGATACGATATTTGCTCAGCAGAAATCAGCTCATCATACGCCTCACCATCTGTCTGACTGTCTGTCCATCCATCCCTCCTAGCTCCTTCACATAGCAGCAGAGTAGCATCTGTATGGGAAAAAAAAATCTCTGCCGGAAAGATTTGGGTTGCTCTGCAGGGCTGTAAGGTCAGGAAAGCAAAATCTGGTGCTTGCTATGCAGAGCACGGAGCCAGCATGCCAGGCAAGCAGGTACTTAGCTGTGGCTGTGAGGTCTGGCTTTGCACTGGGGTGGAGGCTTTTATCCATGGGAGATGGTAAGTGATGCTACCAGGGCCAGAAGGGGATGGTAGATGAGCAGAGGAGATTGAGACATACTGAGTTCTGGTGGGACTTGCAGTCCCCCATGCTGGCCAGCCTGGTGGTTGGAGCTGCAGAGCGGGACAGGGCACCCGCACTGCTCTGTCCCCCGTTGCTGAGTTGTCTTTGCATGGCTGCTCTGTGTCCAGGTTATTTTAGCTTTGATTCAGCTCCAAAATTGCATTTGTTGAAATTCTGTCTCTATTGCTTTCAGTCTGCAGGAGCATCATTGAATGTGTCAAAAAGATAAATTGGAGTAAAGGAGAGGGGAAAAAAAAAAGAAGAGAGCAGTGCGGTTGGTGGGGAGAGCCGTGCCGGTTGTGGTCTCCCATGGCAGCTGGCTGCTTCAAGCACACATTCCCTTCCCAGAGGCAGCTCCTTGCCCTGCTGCCAAGCTCCCTCTCTGCAGCCCTGTCCCCTTCTATGCAAGGATGAGACACCCTTTCAGGCATCTCCCTGTCCTTCTACCTGAGTGGTTTTTCCCCTTGGCAAAGCTCATTTAGGCTTAGCATCTGCTCTGCGTGAGCCTGGTCTGGGAGCGCCGGGAGCACCAGGAGCACAGCCTCCGAGACCTGCTCTCTGTACCTGCCCTGGCTGAGGCTGAGACACAGAGTCCAGCCTGGTGGATGGTGAGCTAAAGCCCCTGCCGATCAGCCGGGAGCACTGTAGCAAGGCTCTGGAGACAAACAGGTAGGAGGAAGTGAGACAAACCCAAGCAGGGCAGACAGCGAGAGGGGTCCTTGGCTCTGGGTGGGGGCTTGGAGCAGACCTATGTGCGTCCCCAGGGATTTCACTTGCTGGTGGGCTTGGGCACGTCTAGGTGTACAGGATGCCAAAATCCCTGGTCCAGGGTCCATGGAGTGGGGCAAGGTCTGTGCAGCACAGACCCAGTCTACATGGGTTGGCTTGGGCTCCAGGCCAGGCACTCTAAGGAGAGCCCCTCAAGGGGCCCCTGTCCCAACAGTTCAAAGAGGGTTGAGGCTTCTGCATCTCTGGAAGGGTCAGGCCTGAAGGATGAGGTTTGGGGGTTATCTCTCCATTTGGGATTATCAGTCAATGCTGAAAGTCATGGCACCGTCCAAGGGCTCCTGGAGCCAGCACTGGGGATGCAGCGTCGAACAGCTTGCTGTTGTAATGCCTTTGCCACTGCTAATGTGATCAGCCTCCTTCAGGACACAGCTATCAGGGGAACCCCTGCCTGAGGACTCATTAACTGCCAGGCAGAGAACAAGTGCTCCCAGGGGGATTGGGAGGATTAAATCCTGCTGAAGCGCTGGGACCCCTGTTTTGGCTCCCAGGAAAGGTGCTTGTGGTGAGTTACAGGAGGTTGAAGAGGTGTTTGTTACTGCTGCTGGGAACGCTGAGGCAAATGAATAGCCTATTAAATAAAATGTCAGCCAGAAATGGATGAGAACTGGCATTTCTTTTTCAGCTTGCACTTTAAAAAATGAGTCTCCCTGTGCACAGTTGATTTGCATATTCAAAATAGGCCACAGCAGAGGGACTCTCTTTCTGAACCTGCTGAAACCAAGGACTAAATTGTCCAAATTTGGTTATCCAACTGCTCTTCTAAATGACTGGAACAATCTAATGACATAATCCATTGCCAGAGGAGATGATAGGTTTTCAGAGCCTAAGCCACTTTGTTTCTAGAAATTATGTCAACTTGTGTGTGAGAAACAAAGCCAAGAGATTGCCGGCAAGTGCTGAGCTGCATCCCACGCCGGGGCAGGTGAAACCATTCGCTGCCTCAGTTGCTGTTCACAACTGAAATGGGGAAGATTGGTTTGTGTGAAAACATCCAGAGGCAAATACTAAGTAGATCCCATTAAATAAGGCTGGTTTCAAATAGAAACTGGTTTGCATGGGCTGATCAAGCTAATTACTATAGCAGGAGCTCAGAAAATCATCAGATTCTTATGCACCAGGAGTGCTGAGGTCTGCTGCTATGAAGGTCAGTGCATAGGTGCTGGCCAGCATTACCGCGCCTTCAGCAGCAGCCACACTGACATCTCCATCAGGAGCTGTGCAGGAGACATGGCCGGTGTGCCGGCTCCATTTGAGGAGCTTGCCTGCCAACAGCAGCCTGAGCTGTCACTTCCTCTCATCTGACAGGGGAGGCAAACACGTGACATCAATAATTTATAAATTATTTAGTCTAGTTTAGAAACCTGTCGGGGTGTTTCTCCACATTAACGATGCTTTCCAAACACCATAGTGCATGTGGAGCATGATGGTCTTGCAGAGCAGCACCTGCCAGCATGGGCAGTGCCAAGCCACCAGCGGTGGGGGGCAGACAGCACATGGGTAACAAGCATCTTGCTCTTGCTGGTAATTTGGTCCCATCTGGTATGCCGGGGACCGAAACGCTGCGCTGGCATCTGCACTTCTTCTTCTGCTACAGCCTTAGTGCAGGCAAATGCAACCTTAGGTGCTGCCTGGGAGCCCTGGCAGAGCATGGGGCCATGTGCCGGTGGGCTCTGCCCCTGCACAGGCAGCCCGGTGGGTGACCGGCAGGGATTTGTGCCATTGGCAGACGGTCGGTCTTGGATGGCATTTGGCCTTGTGGAAGGGAGGTCCCTTGGGTGTGCCCAGCAGCCCTGCCTGTGTCCCACAGGGGACCGTGTTGTGCACACATCCCACAGGGACTCCAGGCGCCTGTGTCCCATGGGACACCCTATGTGTGCGCATCCCATGGGAGACCATGGATGCCTGCATCCCACAGGGACCCCAGATGCTCCCACTGGGAACCATGCATGCATGTATCCCATGAGGACCCCAGGTGCATCCATCCCACGGGGAAGAGTGCTTGTGTGCATCCTATGGTGACCCTGCAGTGTGTGCCGCAGGAGCACCTCCACATCCCCGTGCCCATGCCTTTTCCCCAAGCGAGTGCCTTCAGGTGACTTGTGGGCAAGGAGGAGTGCAGCTGGTGAGACGTGCATGTCTGCTGTCAACAAGCAGAGAGACACCATCTCTTGAGGCTGCTGGTTTGGTGCAATGTTTGTACACACACGTGTAGAAAACAGAGTATGTGTGGGTGGGTGTGCCTCTAAATATAGGCCTGGCTACCTGGGAAGTGCCCTGCGCTTACAAGCCTGCTTCCTGCAGCTTGCAGAGTCCTCTCCTCACCCTGCACCTCCGGGAGCATGCTGGCACAGGCAGCAGAGCTTGGAGCGGGTTATAAAGAGATTATAAAGAAGTATAAATTAAGCCTCTCTGCTAGAAATGCCAGCAGCCCCAGGCTGAAAGCATCATGCTCAAAGGCTCCCCCTGCTCATTTGCTTTTTTCTTTTCTTAATGGTTTTCCATTTATCTGGCATCAACTCAAGAGCTTTACTGAGCCTCGGAGCATGGAAAGGGGTCCCAGAAAAGGCAGGAGTGGAGGGGGTCCCAGTGATGCTGTGTTTGTCACCTCCCACAAGCGGGTTCCTGCATAGCTCTGATTGAAGCTGGTGACAGTATCGGGGGGCTTGGTGGAACAGTCCCCGCTGCCATGCAGGTAAGCTCATGGGCCAGCGTTGTTGTGGCTTGGGGGACCTTCTCGCTGATGTTGTGCTGCCAGAAATGCTCCAGGGTTTGCCACCTCTCATCAAGGTGAGCTCTCCCTGGGCTGACAGGGCTGAGCTGTGGGTCACTGGACCATGCTGGGAGGTGCTGGGTGAGTTCACGGGGTCTGACCCACACGTACTCTGCATCTGAGGGTGTCATGCAGCTGTCTGGGCTGGGAATGTTGCTGTCCATTCTGCTGTCCTGCCTCTTCCATTGACATCCCTTCCTCCAGGCCCCTTCCCTGCTTTGCTCTGCTCTGTGCTGCGCTGCGCTGCACTGGGTGGAGATAGTGGTCCTGAAAACCTCTGGCAAGTCATCAGCTGAGCACATTGGTCTCTGTAAATCCAGAGTGAAAGTCCTGGGGTTCAGGAGGGCCCAAAGGAAAGTGCTTGACTGGATTTTCAAGACGCTTTCTGCGACACCGGGAGAGGGGCTGACAGCCTCCCTGGATCTTCCTCACTGCCGGCTGGGAGGGGATGGAGACTGTGCCCTCTCACTAATGGAATGTAGAGAATCTATAACTCTCACCCTCCCTTTATTTAACTCCCTTCTGGACTTCGTACACAGCAATGAATTACTCCTCCTGCAGATCCTTCCGATCAAGGCAGGCAGCTATGGGCTCCCTTGCCTGGTGCCTGGGCAGGCATGGAGGGAGCCATGCTCCTGCTACCCCACCAATGGAGAGGAGCTGCTGCACCATGCAGCAGCCTCGAGGAGTGTGTGGCTCTGGGACATGCTGTGCACATTTGGGGTCTCTTGTGGGAAAGGCTCAATTTGGGTTCAAGTTCCCCATGCCAGCATGAGAGGGGCTGGTACCCATTGCCCAGTGTAAAACCCCTCCTCCCCGTGGGGCTGGGAGTGTATGTCTCCAGTACCACCAGAAAGCAAAGTTAATGCAACACAAAGATTGACTCGGTTAAAATTAAGGAATGCAGGAGCTGAGTGATTCAATCAGCAGCAGTAACTGAGCAGCAGAGAGCAGCCAGGCTGTGATGGGGAATTGGTGACACTCCCAGACCCTATCACACAGCTGAAGTGTCATGCGAATAAGGGAGAAAAGTACTGTGAATTTTATTCCATCGCTCTTTATCTCTGGTTAATCCTCTTATGTGTTCATCTCATTTTAGCCCAGTGTTGACTGTCTGTTTACTGTATTCCTATCGTCCTCACAGAGATAAAAATCCCTCCAAGTCTGTAACATCTTCCTCAGCTCTGCCCTGGCTGGGCGACGGGGACTGCTGCCTGCTGACACCAGTGGAGCACCGCGGAGGAGAGGACCAAGGTAACATGCCTGTGGTCGCTGCAGCAGACAGTAGCAGAAGAGGGGCTGGAGGTCCAGACTCTCTATTAGTGCCCAGTTGTCTGGGCATACCCGAAGGGAAAGAAAAATACCCTAAATAATTGTCCCATGGCATGTCTTTGCAGCCTATGCTCAGGGCACATGCTCAATGCACTAGAGAGATGAGCTTTCCTCTTGCCCTCCCACTCTCGTTCCAGGCAGATTTGTTAGGGCCCTGCGAGGGAAGCCCTGCCTGTCCCAAGTCCCTCTCCTCAGACCCAGGCTGTCCAGTTCAGCTCGGTTTTGCCAGCAGCCGTCGGGGTGGTGGGTCCCCTGGCTGCTGGTGGGTGAGGCAGGAGCACGAGCCTTCTGGGCCTGACCCTGTTGCTAAAGGACTTTGCTTTGATCCTCTTCTCAGCAAGGTGCTTCTGCAGATGGGGGGAACAAAAATCCCTTAAGCAGCCAAAAATCATAGGGAAAATTGGAGGAGAAAATTGTGGGAGCCCCCAGGTAAAAACAATTCTCATTTATAGAACAGTGTCTGTAACAGCGTGGAAACCCTCACAAGTGAGGCAACCCGCTGTCTTTGGGGAACATTCAAACAGGTTGCACAGCACCCCAGGCTTCCCTCAGTTTCTGTGGGCACAGACAGGCTGTGTGTGTGGACACTGGAGGTCTTCATCATCTTGTACTTAGCATTCTTCGCTCCTGCAGGTACCCAATGCTCCACAGTGCTGCTGCCAAGCACCTGCCCTGCAGCCCTGCTGCCTCCTGAAGGCGCTCAGCAGCGCACTTGGGCACATGCAAGTGGGGTCTCGTCTCTGCCACACACACACGCCTTGGGGAGCCCATGCCAGCGGCCTGACACGTGCAGGTGGGTACGCACCCCATCAGTGTGCCGGAGAGCTGGGCTCAGGTTGTTTTTCCTGCTGCATGTTGAGGGAGAGGACTCATCCCAATCAGGCTCTTTTTGGTGCAAATTCTCCCAGGTTTTGGCAAGCTATAGCGCTGGAATTTTGGAGGCCTCTTGCTTTAATAGTTGGAAATTGCTTTTCAAACCAGTTGAATTTACAGCCTGCCCAGCATCCTGTGGCAGCAAACTCCAAGGATTAATTGGCTCTTGGGTGGCAAAGTCCTGCCTTTTCCCTGTGTTAAACCTCCTCCCACAGGTGCACTCCAGTTCTCATGCAGTGCCGGCTTCCTGTCCCTTGTCAGGCTGGTTTTAGGTGCCCCATCACAGTCCCTATTCTCCTTTCCAGGCTGGGGAGCCCAAGTCTTAGATGGGGAAGATGATGTTTGTGAGTTTGTGCCTGGGGAGGGTGTGATCTAGGCTGGGCTTCAGATTCTCAGTGGTCCTTCTGGCCGTGTCTTGTTTCAGGCCAATCTCTCCCTGTGCAGAAGCTTTCTTCTGTTGACCTGAGCATTGGGGTGCAGGGTCTTTGTTAGCCACACTCACACTATTTTCTGTTAATAAGCAGCATTACTTTGGGAATGGCCCCCCTCGCCCTCCTCTGAGCACCATGTTGGGCCAGTCCCACTCCCTGCTAGGGGAGCTGAGCACCTCTCCATCCCTCTCTGCCACCCCTAGGGTACCACAGGTCCTGGGATTTCCATTTGGCCCCGTTCCCTCTCTGCCTGTGTTTTTCTCTAGCTGAGATGCCAGGACTGTTTAAAAAGCTGCAGGCTGAGCAGCAGAAAGCTGTGGCTGCTGCCTGGAGCCAGCCTGCGACTGCTGCTTCATTATTTACAGCTGCCTTTGGCCACTCGCTGGCTTCTTCAGCAGCTCAGCTCCAGCTGTGCTGGGGGACGCTGCTTGCCATCTGTTTGTTCCTGTGCTGAAAGCCCAGAGTATTTTTGCCCTCGAATGGTTGCCATCTGGCACCCCACCTCTGTACTAGCAGTGTACGTGGCGTACCTGCCAACTCAGGACAGATCCAGTGCCAGCAGTAAAGCTAACCCTTGCTAACCCTTTTGAAGAGCTCTACTGATTTTAAATTGCTTCCTAATATTGACAGCAAATCTGAGCTGGTGCACAAGGGGTAAAGTCCTGGGCCATATGGCAGAGCTGTACGCAGGCTGCAGTTCTCCTGGCTGGGTCCACGAAGGACTTCAGCCATGAAGGCCTGGGTGATTCTGCTGTCTTCTGACCTAAGCCAGGCTGACACCCCTTGGTGCAGCTCTCCATGCTTCAGCCAGCCATTAACTGCTGCCAAAGCAAGGGCAGCCATTACCAGGCCATCAAACACCGTCTCCATGTGCAATGCGTGTCTGAGCAGCTTCGCAGTGGTCTGGAAGTACAGCATCTGTTTGCCCTTCCTGGGGACGTCTGACATGTTAATGTGGTCCGAATGGCATCTTCCAAGGTGACCAGATACTTGCTGGGTGCAATGTGCAGGGCTGATGGAGCAGAGCTGCACATCGCAGTGGATCCCATGCCAGCCAGCTCTGTCCCTGTCATTGGTCTGTGAGCGCTGTCAGCCCTGCAGACTCCATCTGAGATGGAGACCAGCGTGTGAGGCTGGAGCTGCCATATGTTCCCCATAAAAACACTTCTTGGCCCGCTCACTGGCGTTTCGTTCCACTGCCACACGTGCTCAGGATCCCACATGCCTTGCAAGCCATTCACCAACTGCAGCCTGGCAGATGGAGGAGCCAGGCATGGTTTTGCAGCAAGAGACAGGAATTCACAGGCTCTGTTCGTTCTCCAGTGTTGTGATTTAAGCCCAGCCGGCATCAAAGCACCACTCACTCACTCCTCCTCCTTGGTGGGATGGAGAGGGGAAAATGTAAGGAAAAGCTGGTGGGTCAAGACAAGGACAGGGAGGGTTCACTCACTAGTTATGGTCACAGGCGAAAACCAGACACAACTTGGGGAAAAATAAATTTAATTGGTCATCAATCAAATCAGCGTAGCATAATGAGATGTAAAATGAGATCTTTAAAACCCTTCCCTCACCCCTCTCTCCTTCCTGGACTCCCGATGTCTCTCCCTCCTCCCCCCTCAGCAGCGCAGGGGGACGGGGAATGGGGGTGCAGTCAGTTCACCAGAGATTGTCTCTGCCGCTCCTTCCTCCTCAGGCGGGGAGGGCTCCTCACACGCTTGCCCAGCGCGGGGTCCCTCCCACAGCAGACAGTCCCTCACGAACCCCTCTGACGGGAGACCTTCCCGCATGGTGCAGCCCCTCAGGAACGCACTGACCCAGCACGCGCTGCCCACAGAGTCATGGTCTGCTTCAGGAGCAGGCACCTCCCCTGGCGTGGGGTCCTCCACGGGCTGCAGGTCCCTCTCTGCTCCTCCGTGGTCCCCCACGGGCTGCAGGTCCAGCTCTGCCTTGCCGGGGTCCTTCATGGGCTGCTCCACTGCGGTCCTCCGTGGGCTGCAGGGGCACGGCCTGCCCTCTCCCCACAGGCTGCGGCAGAATCTCTGCTCTGGCCGCCTCCCCCCTCTCCTCACTGACTCCAGGTGTCTGCATAGGTGTTTCCCTCACATCCCACTCCTCTCTCTGCTTCAGGTCTCCTCAGCCGTTTCTTTGTCCCCTTCTTAAATACGTTAACAAAGAGGCACATTGATGGGCTCAGCCTCAGCCCGAGGTGGGGCTGACTTGGAGCTGGGGGAGCTTCAAGCATCTTCTCACAGGGGCCACCCACCCGTGTAGCCCCTTCCCCTGCTGCCAAAGCCCCTGCACAGAGGGATGCTCACAGCAGCAGAGGCAGGTAGAGCAGAGCTGGTACTCACACTTGCAGTGCTGTCTGTGCAAAGTGCTCCTCTGCAAAAGGCTGAAGACCTTTCCATACCCGCTCCCCATCCAGGGGCTCAGCTGTAAGCCTTTCTTCAGCTACAGAAAGTGTTTCTGCCTGGTGCCATCCTCTTTAAAGGCAGTTGGAAATGGTGTGATTGTCCTGAGTGGATGGAGACCATCACGCCTCCCAGGCAGGTTTGTTATGGTGGGCTTTCCTGCTAGCAGAGATGATCAGTCAGCACTAAAAGCAAAGGGAGAAAACCAGTCCTCAGAGGGAGCAGAGATTTATTGCATTAGGAAATTAAAATGTATGCATCAGCTTTTGGAGTAACTCTTCCTCTGCTTTTATCTGGCTGCGGTGGAATGAGGCCTCTGGATTCAGCCCTGCTCTGCAGCGTGGAGGTCTGAAGGTGCTCAGGAAGCTGAAGGCACATCCCTTGGCGGTGTATCATGGTGGGGAGTGACCAGAAAGAGCTGAAACCTCTCTTACCTGAGGCAGCAGAGCATGACTGGATTGGTGTCTGAGCTCTGAGCACAGAAGATAAGTGTCCAAGCCCCAGGAGGGGGAATATCTTCATGCCGTGTCAGTTGAGACACCGTGAAGAACCAGGTGAGGAGCAGACATCCTCCCACAGGGTCCACATCCATGGTGGGGTCCCACTGTTGATGGGCACAGGGAGGTTCCTCCTGGCAAGTCCTTTTACGTTGTGCTGAGCCATTTCCCAATGACCTTGTGTCTCAGTGGCATTGTACCGCAGTGGTCCCCAGGGATGCAAGGGGACATGCTGCAGCCTCTTGGGCTGGGGGCGAGCAGCAGGCAGATAGGGACATAGGCAGGGTGGGGACACAGACGCAAAGAGCCATCTGCTCCCTGTGGTGGGATGGAGTCGTCGCTGGTCTGTGCCCACTGAGTGGGGTGGCGGGGGTTTTCCAAGCAGTGTGGCCCAGACCACCGGCCGCTGAGCCTGGGATAGGGCTGGGTTTGGGTGCTGTTAACGAGGCAGAGCTGCTGAGCTCCAGAGATTGTTTTATAGCCCCAGTTCCCTGCTGCAAGGGTGAGGCCGAGAGACTTGCAGACCAGTGCAATTCTCTGCCCAGGAATTAAATGAAGAAACACAAAAAAACAGGCTTCAGGGAAGCAATGGCTCCCGCTGTCCTGGGGTGCAGCCAAGCAGCTCCCATTGTTAGAGAGAGTGTTACCTGCTGCTGCTTCTGCTGCTTTTCTCTGCCCTCTTGCTCTGGTCCGTGGCGAGCACATGTCATGCCCCAAGCCCCGTGTGGGAGAGCTGCCAGGGGAAGGATGTTCAAAGCCACAGCCCAGAGAAGGCATGTCATACCTACTGCTGAGCACATTACTGCTTCTCCAAGAGTGGCTAAGTCCTGCTTGTGAGGACACTGGTCCTCTTTTATTTAATTTCCTGGTAATGCTTCTGCAGTGTCAAAGTCTTATCAGAGAGGAGCAGCTTAAGAGCCTGGTAAAGGAGTTTTATTGTCAGTATCCAGCTCTTTATTCCCTTCTTCCCTTTAACACTAGACAGCAGATGAGCTGTGGCTGAAATGAGGTGTGCTTTCTTTTCCTTTTGTTCATTTAAGCTGCAAAGATTTCCCACTAACCTTTTCTGGTCGTAATTCAGCTTCGTGAGAGCCTGCTGTTCCTGGGCAGTCATTGAGGGTCCTGACTTGGCCGCCGGCTCCCTAGGGAGGAGTCGGGGTGAGACTCACTCCCACATTGCACACAAAAGGACAGATCTGGGAACACAACAGCTTTAACTGGGCAGCGGTAGTCTGGGATTTGTCATTCTCTTGGCTGTGACTTGATGAGCAAACCCCTGCCTCGATTTCCCCAGAGCAATCGCACTGAGCTCAGCCACATCTCTGAAGCATCCCAGTGCTTTGAGCCCTGCAGTTCATTCTCACGTTCATGCACTGTTGGGGCTTGTTGGATGGGAGGTCTAGAGTTGATGAGGGCAGTTTGGCGGGGAAGAAAGGGGAAGGTCTGCTTTTGGAAGCCAGCAGCTCAGAGGCTTTGCTGTCTCTTAACAGCCAGCTCNCTCAGCCACATCACTGAAGCATCCCAGTGCTTTGAGCCCTGCAGTTCATTCTCACGTTCATGCACTGTTGGGGCTTGTTGGATGGGAGGTCTAGAGTTGATGAGGGCAGTTTGGCGGGGAAGAAAGGGGAAGGTCTGCTTTTGGAAGCCAGCAGCTCAGAGGCTTTGCTGTCTCTTAACAGCCAGCTCCATCTCTGCAAACTGCAGGCATTCTCCCCGGCCATGCCAGGCATGCAGAGACACAGCGCTACGTTCAGTCCGCTTTTCAGCCACAGACAATGGCTTTGGATAATGTTCGTTTGAGAAAATTGGTTGGATCGTGTGATATTGTTATTGTTGTTGTTCTTTTAAAAGCTGATGGGAGCAATAGAACAGCTAATGAGGCGGCACGTAGCCAGTCGCAGGGGAGAAGGTCTCGCCTGCACTTCCACTCAGCTGCACTCCCCTGGTAATGGAGCCGGCCCTGCACCCTGCATCTATGGGTGCTGCACACCCGCTGGCACTGCTGATGGGTGCAGGATTCCCCCCACTCTGGGAGATGCCCACACCCTTCTGCTCCTCAGCAGTTCCTTTGCCCAAGTCTCACTGTTCTGCACCTCCACCCATGTGCTGCTCTGTGAGCAAGGGGAAAGCCACAGGTACCCATCCAGCTGGGCACCGCAGATGGGTCAGGGTGGACCTGGCGGTGATAGCATCCCATCACCACAGAGCGCAGCTCATCCACAGCCCGTGCTGTATCCCTGACACTGGGTGGAGGCGCCTGGTGCTCAACGCCCTCCTGGCTCACATGGAAGACAAGGCAGCAGGGACAGGGCCAGACCCTTCTCTCCTAAAGGATGTCAGCACAGGTCATGTGGGAATCAGGGCTGGTACAGGACTGTCTTTCCTGGCACTGATGTGCTCAAGCCTGAAGCTGCACGTGTGCTGGCATGGAGCTGCAAGAAGCTCCCATCCTCTTTTGGTACCATGTGCCGTCCCTCTTCACCCTGCAGCAGGTGCCAACATGCAGTGCTGGGAGCGGACAGGGAATGTTGGAAATGCAGATGTACTGCACTAGATAGATGATGCATCAAATCCTAAACTGATAAGAGATGGAACAATTAATGTGTTGCCAAAAGGCCGGGAAGGATCTTTTTTAGGCAGGCTAAATAGTCTAGACAGGAACAAGCAATGAGCAGCACAGAAACAACGGTGCATTCATCACTTTCTTTTTCCGATTGTGGCCATGCACATTGCCATCTGTCTGAGCTGCGCTCCACCACAATCCTGATGGTGCTGAGATTGCTCCCTGCCAAGCGGCTTGCGGCCATGGCTGGCATTGTTCTGGGATGCCAAGAGCAGGTTTGTCACGACCTTGCCCTGGCTGGGTCTTCCTGGCTTCTAGATGTCAGTGCTTCAAGGAGTCCTGGGGCTGGCGGCGAAGACTCAGTTGTAGTGCCAGCAGCCATGGCTAAGCCTGCCTTAATCCCAGTTTTTAGACTGGCTGAACTTGTTTTCACTTACTTCTGATATTGTGCAGCTGTGTTACGTGCCATGAAAAAGCCAGCCCTTGAGTTTGCTCTTAAACCTCTGCAGAACAGGCAGAGAGACGGCACTCTGGCTGTCCAGGGCTGCCATCTTCCCCGAACTCCGTGGTGGTGGCATCTATCATAGTCATGCCACCAGGAGTTTATCCATCTGGTGGTCTCCCATCCATTAGATGGTCTCCCATCTAATGAAGTGAGATGATGAGACAGTGAGATGCTGGGAGAGGATGGCATGATTTACCCTTGGAGAGTCTCTCACTAAATGTCCCCCTGTCCGAGCTGCTGATGCTGTGGCAAGGACGGGCACTGAGCAACACCACTGTGCAACGGAGGATGGGGTGCTGTGGATGTCCCAGGAAGCTGCTGGGACCTTCAGTGGCAGCAGTGATGCAGGAGGCAGGTGGAGTGGGACTGCCCTCCAGGTCACAAAAGGCTTAGGGCGAGCAGGGAGGGATGCCATGATGGGGTGCATTACAGCCTACCCCTCTGCTCTGCAGCGCTGCCATGTGATGCTGGAGGAGAGCGGTGGCGATGATATGGAATGTGGGCAGCTGCCTTCAGACACACTGCGACAGGTGATGGTCCAGCGCCACCCCCACCACGGATTCGGCTTTGTGGCTGGCAGTGAGAGGCCGGTGGTGGTGCGCTCAGTGGCAGCAGGTAGGGTGTGTGGTGGTGGGTCTTTGGACATGGCCGCAGGGTGCCAGGAAGCACAGTGGCACCTTCCCCTGGTGGGACCCCTCCCTGGGCTCTTGTCCTCTCCTGTCCCCTCCAGTGGGCCTGTGGAGTGCCCTCCATAGCTGCATACACAGGCAAACGTTTTGGGGGTGCTTGGGACCCACCTGCTTCCTCCCCACTCCAGAACCACAGGATGCCTGGGCTGGCCCTGACCCTCTCTCCTGGCAGGTGGCCCCTCTGAGGATAAACTCCTTCCAGGAGACCAGATCTTGGCTATCAACAATGAGGATGTGAGTGAAGCCCCCAGAGAGAGATTCATCGAGCTCATCAGGTGAGAACAACATTCGTCCCTCATCACCTACTGGGATGAGGCTCATGCCAGACTGCTGTGCCCTGACCAGAGCCTTGGGTGTCGATGCACACCACCAGGTTCTGCTATCAACAGTGGTCACTGCTGGTGTGAAGAAGCCTCGCCTGAGCAGGGGGAGTCCCTTGGAGCAAGTGCCATACTTGTTCCTGGCTGGCCAAGGAGTGGGCAGCACTGGGAGAGCACCCAAAGCTGTATTACCAAGCACCCCAAGGAGCCCGCATAGATCCCAGCCACCACTGGGCTGGTGAGGGTGGGATGTGCTCTCTCGATAGCCAAATGCACGTGTTGAGGTCCACCACCATGAGGTCCCATCCACCTTCGTTTCTCCTTTCTGTCACAGGAAGGCCAAGGACTTCATCATCCTCACAGTTCTGCACGCCCACCAGGTGAGACTGGTGGGGCCATGACCATCCCCTGGGGAGCCAGGACAGGGGTTAAGAGCCCTTTGGGAGACCGAGGTGGTGTCACTGGAGGCCCCAGGGGACCACTCGGGCAGCTTAACTGAGATGTTGGACTGGTGTCCCACCACCCCAAGGCTTTTGCAAGCTGTCGGGTCTGAGAGCTGCCACAGCCCTGCAGGGTCACATCGCCATCCCCTGTCCTCGTCACTATCTCCTCGCAGGAGGGAGGGAGGCAAAATATCCCCAAACCCATACGGTTTGCTGAGGGCATCAGGCGTTTCTGATGAAGTAACCTGTCATGCCAGTGGCAGCATGGAGGGATGTGCTGGCTTCGGAGAGGCTTTCCGCACGCCACGGCTCCGAGGGCAGGCAGGTGATTTACCTGGTGCTCTCTTTGCAGTCTCCCAAATCTGCTTTCATCAGCGCAGCCAAGAAGGCGAAGCTAAAGTCCAACCCGGCAAAAGTCCGATTTTCAGAGCAGGTGACAGTTGGCGAGACGGATCCAGTANCGTCCCTCATCACCTACTGGGATGAGGCTCATGCCAGACTGCTGTGCCCTGACCAGAGCCTTGGGTGTCGATGCACACCACCAGGTTCTGCTATCAACAGTGGTCACTGCTGGTGTGAAGAAGCCTCGCCTGAGCAGGGGGAGTCCCTTGGAGCAAGTGCCATACTTGTTCCTGGCTGGCCAAGGAGTGGGCAGCACTGGGAGAGCACCCAAAGCTGTATTACCAAGCACCCCAAGGAGCCCGCATAGATCCCAGCCACCACTGGGCTGGTGAGGGTGGGATGTGCTCTCTCGATAGCCAAATGCACGTGTTGAGGTCCACCACCATGAGGTCCCATCCACCTTCGTTTCTCCTTTCTGTCACAGGAAGGCCAAGGACTTCATCATCCTCACAGTTCTGCACGCCCACCAGGTGAGACTGGTGGGGCCATGACCATCCCCTGGGGAGCCAGGACAGGGGTTAAGAGCCCTTTGGGAGACCGAGGTGGTGTCACTGGAGGCCCCAGGGGACCACTCGGGCAGCTTAACTGAGATGTTGGACTGGTGTCCCACCACCCCAAGGCTTTTGCAAGCTGTCGGGTCTGAGAGCTGCCACAGCCCTGCAGGGTCACATCGCCATCCCCTGTCCTCGTCACTATCTCCTCGCAGGAGGGAGGGAGGCAAAATATCCCCAAACCCATACGGTTTGCTGAGGGCATCAGGCGTTTCTGATGAAGTAACCTGTCATGCCAGTGGCAGCATGGAGGGATGTGCTGGCTTCGGAGAGGCTTTCCGCACGCCACGGCTCCGAGGGCAGGCAGGTGATTTACCTGGTGCTCTCTTTGCAGTCTCCCAAATCTGCTTTCATCAGCGCAGCCAAGAAGGCGAAGCTAAAGTCCAACCCGGCAAAAGTCCGATTTTCAGAGCAGGTGACAGTTGGCGAGACGGATCCAGTAAGTCCTGCCCTGCCTTCCTCTGTTATTCAGCCCCTTGAGGTGTCCCTGGGGCCATGAGCCGTGAGGTGACAGTGTGCCGCAGGGCTCCTCTCCCCTGGTGTGGGCTCCACAGGTGAGAGCGGTCCTCTGGCCCAGGGAGCCCTGCAGAGCAGATGCCCTCGGGCACACTCAAGCCATTGGGTCAGTGCTGGGAGGACATGCTGTGGTCCTCCCCTGTCCCTCCATTGTGGATGGACCCACAGAAGCTGTCCTTGGAAACCTNGTGGGGCCATGACCATCCCCTGGGGAGCCAGGACAGGGGTTAAGAGCCCTTTGGGAGACCGAGGTGGTGTCACTTCTGGCCCAGGGAGCCCTGCAGAGCAGATGCCCTCGGGCACACTCAAGCCATTGGGTCAGTGCTGGGAGGACATGCTGTGGTCCTCCCCTGTCCCTCCATTGTGGATGGACCCACAGAAGCTGTCCTTGGAAACCTGGTCCCACCTGAGTGTCCCTGGGCACTGAATAGTGACATCTGGGCAGTGCCAGCGCCTGCCCTAAGGAAGGTCTGTGGCTTCCACCAAGTGCCAAAGGCTTTGCAGGAGTGCCTGTGCTTTGAGCAGGGTGACCACAGCACTGCTGCATGGCAATGATGGAAGCTGTTATACTGCAGTAGCATTCAAGCNCTTAACTGAGATGTTGGACTGGTGTCCCACCACCCCAAGGCTTTTGCAAGCTGTCGGGTCTGAGAGCTGCCACAGCCCTGCAGGGTCACATCGCCATCCCCTGTCCTCGTCACTATCTCCTCGCAGGAGGGAGGGAGGCAAAATATCCCCAAACCCATACGGTTTGCTGAGGGCATCAGGCGTTTCTGATGAAGTAACCTGTCATGCCAGTGGCAGCATGGAGGGATGTGCTGGCTTCGGAGAGGCTTTCCGCACGCCACGGCTCCGAGGGCAGGCAGGTGATTTACCTGGTGCTCTCTTTGCAGTCTCCCAAATCTGCTTTCATCAGCGCAGCCAAGAAGGCGAAGCTAAAGTCCAACCCGGCAAAAGTCCGATTTTCAGAGCAGGTGACAGTTGGCGAGACGGATCCAGTAAGTCCTGCCCTGCCTTCCTCTGTTATTCAGCCCCTTGAGGTGTCCCTGGGGCCATGAGCCGTGAGGTGACAGTGTGCCGCAGGGCTCCTCTCCCCTGGTGTGGGCTCCACAGGTGAGAGCGGTCCTCTGGCCCAGGGAGCCCTGCAGAGCAGATGCCCTCGGGCACACTCAAGCCATTGGGTCAGTGCTGGGAGGACATGCTGTGGTCCTCCCCTGTCCCTCCATTGTGGATGGACCCACAGAAGCTGTCCTTGGAAACCTGGTCCCACCTGAGTGTCCCTGGGCACTGAATAGTGACATCTGGGCAGTGCCAGCGCCTGCCCTAAGGAAGGTCTGTGGCTTCCACCAAGTGCCAAAGGCTTTGCAGGAGTGCCTGTGCTTTGAGCAGGGTGACCACAGCACTGCTGCATGGCAATGATGGAAGCTGTTATACTGCAGTAGCATTCAAGCCTAGTGCCGTTATCTCTTTATTGCAGAAAGGTTTTATTAAGCAGCATACAAAAAAACCCAGAACCAAAAACCCCCTGTAAAGTGCTTCTAGCAAATTCTAGTTTTAAGAAAAACCAGTTAAGTAATTATCTGATCAAAATGCTTCTCACTAAATAAAATCAGCCTTCACCGAGCTTCCTGCACAGGGCACTTGCAAGGTTGAGGTGGGCTAGGCTTGGGTTACAGGTCAGGAAAAGAGGATTGGTTCTGAGTGACCCCAGCCATTGCCCCCTCTCTGGGGCACCAGCTGGGGAGCAGGACAGGCTGCCGGGGCGTTAGCACTGTTCCGGGATGTGCTGGACAGGGTGGGGTGCTCCATTCCCACTGCAGCTGCTGGGAGCTGGGGAGGTGAATCTGCGAGGCAGCTCTGAATTGCTCCAGCTCTGCGCTTCTCGACGGCTCAGCAGAGACGCTGGATTTTCAAAGGAAATGTGCCTCTTGGCATATAAACCTAGAGAAGGAGAGGATGCTGTAACCACTCCATCACTGACACTCATTCTCTCTCCCCACCCTCCCTCCATCTTTCTGTGCCCTCCATCCTCCCTGCCTCCCCCCATGCTGGCCTTGCGTGCCAGGACATGTTGAAGAAAGAAGCTCTGCTCCTCATTCCCAACGTGCTGAAGGTTTTCCTGGAGAATGGGCAGATCAAATCCTTCACGTTCGATGGCCGAACCACCGTGAAGGTGGGCCCCTCCCCCCCCCCCATGGCACCATGATGTTTCTCTCCTCCCACCTGTCTGATCCATTTTTCCTTGTCTCCTGCTTCCTTGCACAAACACCACAGCAGCGCTTGGCTGGCTGCAAACTGCCACCGCATGATAGATAGCCCCTCCGCCTCCCCAGGCTACATGCTTTGCAGCTGGCAGGGATGGGTTTTTGCTGTCTTTCTCCCACTCCTACCTTTCCTTCTTGCTGTGAGCCTGCACTTCAGACAGGATGGATGCTTGTGTGACCCCCCCTGCCAGGGCCAGCTCCCTGCAGCCCCTCTCCGAAACACTGCAGTGTTACCCAAGGTGCTGCAGGTCTGGCTGCTGGTCACCTCCTGCTGCGAGGTCACTTTGCCTGGCAGCAGCTGAGTACCATCCCGTGGCCCCTCTCAGCACTGCAGGGCCTCATCCTGCACTGGCATGGCCCAGGCGCCAGGGATGGGGGGGCTCTCAGTGGGGTGCCAGCTCCCACCCTGGGAGGGAGCCAGTGCCTCACACCCATGCCTGTCCATGGCGTTTGCAGGATGTGATGGTGACGTTGCAGGACCGCCTGTCCCTGAGGTACATCGAGCACTTTGCCCTGGTCCTCGAGTATTCCAGCCCAGAGCAGAGCCACCGGTTCATGCTGCTCCAGGACAAGCAGCCACTGGCCCACGTAAGCTGCTGGGTACGGGAGGGCGTTGGGATGGCCATGGCCGGTGGCTGGGGCAGAGGGAGGCTCTTCTCCCACCAGCGTGGGTCTTGGCCAGGGCTATCCCATGGGGTGACATAGCCTTTCCTTGCCTCTGGCATGGTCCTGCAGGCTAAGCGGTGCAAAGGGTGGCCAAAGAGGGAGATGATCAGGGTTTTACCCATCCCGCCCTGACAGCACTGCATGCCCTGGGCAGCTGCAGACAGCATTCATTAACATCCTCAGCCTGCCTGGAAGAGCCAGGAAGCTGGCACTGCACAGGACCAGGGATAAAATGGGGATCATGGAGGAAGTGTTAGACTTGGTGGCATAAATCCCTGCAGCACCAGGCAAAGCTGTCACACCATGGAAGGCTGGGCTGTTCCCAGGATGAAACGATCAGGTGGTGCATGGAGGAGAGAAATTGTATTGCCCTCCAGGGGAGAGGAGAGGGAGTCTGCCCTGCAGGCAAATATACACAGCTTCTCCCTCTGCTCCTGCCGCAGGTTGTGCAGAGGACACACTACCATGGCATGAGATGCCTATTCCGTGTGAGCTTCTTCCCCAAGGACCCAGTGGAGCTGCTGCGCCAGGATCCTGCAGCATTCGAGTACCTGTACATCCAGGTAGGAGATTTATCCCTAGGAACTGGGAGCTGATGATGCTCATGGCCCACGCATCTGCCCAGGCTGGGCCCTGTGGAGGTATCCCTCAGGTGGCAGGTGTCCTGTCCCCTTAGTGAGGACACCTCTCCCTCTCCTTCCTCCTGCAGAGCCGCAACGATGTGATCAGAGAGCGCTTCGGCACAGACCCCAAGCCAGAGATGCTGCTGGGGCTGGCTGCCCTCCACATCTACATCACCGTCTCTGCCACCCGCCCCAGCCAGAAGGTCTCCCTCAAGAATGTGGAGTAAGTGCTTCTCGCTCTCCCCACTCCACTGCGTAGCCATCCTCTGTGTCCACTCCCTGTGCTCCTGCTCACAGCCTCTGCGTAACTGGGGTGCTCCCAGCAATGTTTTGGGGTGCTAAGCATGAGATGTCCTGGCAGCCCCCACAGAGGTGGCCAGCAGCTCACAGCCTTGGTAGCAGTTGGTCCCACCATGGGGCCCTGTAAAACCCCCACACACTGACATCCAGCCATGCACAGCAGCCTTGACAGGGGTGGCAGGGATATTTAATGCAAGCCCAGGATCAGTTCCATTGGGAACCCAGGCTGCTTTTCAGGCTGGCATCCAAGGCAAGGAGAAAACACCGTGGCTGCGTCATCTCATCCTGTCACCAAGCTGTGCAGCCCTGGCTCAGCCCTCCTGCGGCTCCCAGTGGCCTTAAATCCATACGGAGTCTGTCTGTGGAGGCTGGCCTTGCCCAATGTGCAGGGGAGGAAGTGGGGAGGTGGCACCTCAGGAGGACCCCAAAAGAGGTTCAGGGATTTTCCCTGCATCCCTTAACCTTACACGAAGGGGAGTGGGAGCTGGGCTCAGCTGCAGAGCCTGGCAACGCTACATTCCCCAGCCAGGTGTTCGTAGGTGTGACACCTGCTGGAGATCACATCCCCTTGGGGACCCAGGCTGGGGGCTGCTGCCACTCTGGCTGTGACACCAAGGAATTGCTGGTGCGGCAAGGGGATACTCTCGGGCAGCATCCCTGGTTTCTGGCCCTCTCTGCCCATCGGTGTGGTCTCTGGCGTGGCGGCTCAGGCAAGCTTCCCTCCCCACAGGAAGGAGTGGGGTCTGGAGCCCTTCCTGCCCCCCTCGCTCCTGCAGCTCATCAAAGAGAAGAGCCTCCGAAAATCCCTCTCGCAGCAGCTCAAAGCCTACCAGAACCAGCCTGGCGGAACCAAGGTGAGCCCAACCAGCACAGCCACAGCTCAGGACTGGTGGGATGGCAGCATGCCCTCTGCCCCAGACATCCTGTTATCCCCAGCTGCTTGGGGACTCCTGTTATTGCTGCTTAAGTCCCCTTGGATGGGAGATAAATCCTGGAGTGACAGCCAGGCAGACGCTCTCTCTCCTGAATCCACTTCCGAGAGCTGATCTGGATTTCAGGAACTGCCGCGAGGACCAGTGGGGTGAGATCAGCCAAGAGCCGGCTCTCAGCTTGGCCAAAGCAGCACACATCAGTTAAGCCTGTGTTTATCATTATCTCTGCTTCTGGGCTTGAAAAGCTCTGGAGAAGGCTGCTGAGCCACTGCCTCAGTCCCTGCAGCCATCAGAGCTCCCCAGGGGGGTTATGTATCCCCCAAGAGGGTTATACATCTCAGGGGGGATTATACGTTAAGCGTCTGGGCTCCTCCCTGGCTGTGCCTCTGCTCTGAGTTACCTCCCAGCATCTGCCCAGGATAGCAGGGGAGTGGAGACCCCTTCCACCCCATGTCAAGCCCCCAGGCTCACTGCCAGCACAGCCCACGCCCCAAGCTGCCCGCCAACACGCTGCGCACCCCTGCTTGGAAGCTCCTGAGTTTGCGTCAGCCTCTTGCATTTCTTACCCCTTGTGCTGGCAGTGATCACCCATGTGATCTGTTTTGTCAGGTCTCCACAGCCCAGGCGAAGCTGCAGTACCTGAGGATCCTGAATGAGCTGCCCACCTTTGCTGGGGTCCTCTTCAACACAGTGGGACTGGTACGGTAATTCAGGATGGGCTGGGAGGTGCTTGGCATNCTGGCGTGGCGGCTCAGGCAAGCTTCCCTCCCCACAGGAAGGAGTGGGGTCTGGAGCCCTTCCTGCCCCCCTCGCTCCTGCAGCTCATCAAAGAGAAGAGCCTCCGAAAATCCCTCTCGCAGCAGCTCAAAGCCTACCAGAACCAGCCTGGCGGAACCAAGGTGAGCCCAACCAGCACAGCCACAGCTCAGGACTGGTGGGATGGCAGCATGCCCTCTGCCCCAGACATCCTGTTATCCCCAGCTGCTTGGGGACTCCTGTTATTGCTGCTTAAGTCCCCTTGGATGGGAGATAAATCCTGGAGTGACAGCCAGGCAGACGCTCTCTCTCCTGAATCCACTTCCGAGAGCTGATCTGGATTTCAGGAACTGCCGCGAGGACCAGTGGGGTGAGATCAGCCAAGAGCCGGCTCTCAGCTTGGCCAAAGCAGCACACATCAGTTAAGCCTGTGTTTATCATTATCTCTGCTTCTGGGCTTGAAAAGCTCTGGAGAAGGCTGCTGAGCCACTGCCTCAGTCCCTGCAGCCATCAGAGCTCCCCAGGGGGGTTATGTATCCCCCAAGAGGGTTATACATCTCAGGGGGGATTATACGTTAAGCGTCTGGGCTCCTCCCTGGCTGTGCCTCTGCTCTGAGTTACCTCCCAGCATCTGCCCAGGATAGCAGGGGAGTGGAGACCCCTTCCACCCCATGTCAAGCCCCCAGGCTCACTGCCAGCACAGCCCACGCCCCAAGCTGCCCGCCAACACGCTGCGCACCCCTGCTTGGAAGCTCCTGAGTTTGCGTCAGCCTCTTGCATTTCTTACCCCTTGTGCTGGCAGTGATCACCCATGTGATCTGTTTTGTCAGGTCTCCACAGCCCAGGCGAAGCTGCAGTACCTGAGGATCCTGAATGAGCTGCCCACCTTTGCTGGGGTCCTCTTCAACACAGTGGGACTGGTACGGTAATTCAGGATGGGCTGGGAGGTGCTTGGCATGGGTCCTGCATGTGCGCTGGAGGGGAGAGCCAGGGGAGATGTGGCTCCCACAGAAATTACTTCCCTCAGTCTCTTGCTCTGCCCATGTGGGGTCCAAGCCCATCCATAAAAGCCTTCAGAGCCTCTGTTGACAGTAGGTCAGATCTTCAGCTCTGCAGGGTCATGGTCAGCTCTGTTCTTGCCAGCCTTGGCAGCGGGATGACCTGCTCAGTGAAATTGGAGTAGTTTCAGACACATGCTTGGTCCTGCCCTGCCATCCATCTCGGGGGAGGGCCACCCTTGGCAAAGGCCACTGCGTTCTCTGCTTGTCTGCACAGGGAATAGTCCGGCTGACCTTACTGTCTCTGTCAGCAGTGGTTCAGCCTGACTGCTGCTTGACAGCTCTCAGGAAGCTGCCACCGCCATGGCCTGCTTCTCCCTCATCTCCATCAGAGGCATCTCCACCCCTCACCCAAGCCACCTCACTTTCTCCATGGCAGAAGGAAAACCACCCAGCCAAATAGGAGAACTGTGGACCCGCTAAGGCTCCCCACTGCCTGGGTCACCTCTCAATCCCTGTCTCTCTACCTCCCATGCAGGCATCTCCATCTAGGTGTCACCTCTCTGCCATCCTTCCCTTTACCCTAGGTGCCTAGGTCTAGGCACTTCCCTGGCTTCCCTTGCGTTGCCTCCTAGGTTGCATCTCTTGCAGCCTTTGATCTCCTCTGCTTCCACCATGCCTTGGAGCTCCTCACCTCGCAGCTCAAACGGCTGCCTGTAGGAAGTCAGTGAAGGCAGAACCATGTGGTGTTTGGTCAGTGCCATGGCTGAACAGTCAGAGCCTGCTTCCGACACTGCGTGAATGTGCAGCGTTGGGCAACTCACCTCTGGTGTCTGTGCCCTGCCTTTGTTTTCCATTTCTGACACCAAAGCAAGGACTCTGAGCCAGCCTAGTAGTTGAACCACATGCAAGTGATAAAAAGTATTCCCTAATTTTCTTCTGCACTGGTCTGCCCCGCTCCTCTTCACCTCCCAGTCTGGCTTGAAGCATTCTTCTTGGGCAGACCAGAGCAAGAAAGATCTCTCTTTTCAGTCAAGCCTTTAGTCTTTCTTCTGTTCTAAAATGCATTCATTCCCTGCTCTGCTTCCTTCTCTCAGAGCCAATGATGTCAGATCAGGCAGATTTGTAACATGCTCTTACTTTTCTGTAATGACACCAGCAGACCTGAATATTTCATGTGGACAGTCAGTTCAGTGCTTTATTTTTAAATAGCCTTGGCATCCTGCATGCTGTTCCCAGCTCTGCACAGAGGCTCAGGGAGTAGGCTCATGACACCAGCTGCACCGGCTGCTCTGCAAAAGCCATCCGGGACCTGGTGAAGTTGCCAACATCAAGGCTTGGCTCCATGGAGAGAGCCAGGCACAGCCCCGCGCAGCCCCAGGGTACATTTATTCACCCCTGTCCATCTGTCTCTTTTTCCATTTGCTCGTGCTACCAGGATGAGAAGCAGCCAGCCACCACTCTTCTGGTGGGACCCCGGCATGGCATCAGCCACGTAATCGACCTGAAGACCAACCTCACTACAGTGCTGTCAGAGTTCAGCAAGGTCAGCAAGATCCAGCTGTTCAGGGAGAACCAGGGGGTGGCCCGGGTGGAGACAAGCATCCTGGATGCCAAGGTAGGCATAGGTGCCATGGAGGCAGGCACTGGGGAGAGGGGCTAGTGCGGAGGCTGTTGTTGGGGTTTTGATGCTCATGTTTGAGGGGGTTCAGGACACAGGTGCATGCTGGAGCTTGGAGATTTCTTGAGACTCAAAAGCCCCTTTCACATTGCAGTCACACAGCATGTGGTCTGCGGCATCTCCCCTGCCTGTCTGGCTCCTTGTGCCATAGAGGCAGGGACTGACGCCAAGGGTGCACGGTGCAAGCATGGTGGAGTACTAGCCATGACTCAAACACCTACCCAACGGTTCAAGCAGGGTCCTAGGGGCAAATGGGTGACAGACACAGGCCAGGCAGGTAGCTGGACCCTTTGGAGGCAGGACAGTGCCTTGCCTCTGCTCAGGGCTGGAGAGCACCAGTCCCTGGCCATACCTGGGCTGAATGCAGGTACTGGAGGGGACTGGTGGGGTTTCATGAATTAGCAGCACTTGTGGAACTTGTCAAGCCATGCTGGATCATTGAATGAACTGGAAATGATGGGACAGGGTGTGTCAGGGTCAGAGCGCAAGAAGAGATCATGTGGGCATGGATATCCCTGGCTCCAGTAAGTCACCCCCTGGGTATCTTGCCAGCTGCCTGCGTTGTCCTCCCCTTTAGCCCATGGAGTGGTCCTTTCAGTCCTCGGTGTACATGCCCTCCTGGGCCCTGTGCGTTATCATCATGCCATCCCCTGCTAGTTATTGCATGGTGCAGTGCTGGTTCTGGCAGTCGATCCCTATAATCAGGCCTCACCCCCCTCCTCTTCCCTCACAGTCTCCTGTCTCTCCTAGGTCCCAAACCCTTCAGAAGGACTGTCAGCAATACAGTCAGAGCTTTACTGACTTCTTTGGTGTCTGGTCCAGCAACAACAAGATCCTAAGGAGATCTTCCACTGGCCTTTGCTCGGGTTTTTAATAAGCTAGGACTCATTTCTGGCAGACTTGCAGGCAGGTAGCCATATGCCTGCTCCAGGGCATCCTCAGTTTCACTGCCTCCCCATGCCCAGCTGTCCCCTGCCCTGTGGGGAAGGACAGAGCTGAGAGGCAGCAATCTGACAGATAAATGCCAGGCCTCATCCTCTCCTTTCCTCCCATCTTAAATTCAACAGGACAGAGTTAGGATCGAGTTTGGGCTAAATTAGGCAGGAGGCAGTGCTTGGCAGAGGCTGGGTCATGCCATGGCATCTGGCACAGTGGAGCTGTGACTGCTGTGGGGATGGATATGCTGCAGCACAGCAGACAAGGTGTATCTGCACAAGCCTTCCGAGCTTTTGGCTGTTAGGTCAGTTTTGCTACCCTCACATTCATGCCTTTTCCCCCCAAGGCTGATGAAGCTGAGCTGCTTTGCTGGCTGCCTCCACGTTTCCTCATCTCCTGCAAGGTCTCTAAGCCTCCTCCCTCTCTGCCTCCCCCGAAGCCCTTTCCTTGTGCTCTCTGTTTCAGCCATAGCCTCGCAGATGTAATCAATCATGGTGGATTTGTTTAGACAGCCTGAACTCCTGCCTCCTCTCCTGGTGGATTTTAGCACTTCCTCCCACCATGCTCATTAATTCCTCCAAGTCTGTTTTCCTGCTGCCTCTGTGCCTGGTCCAGTAGCTCTGCTGAACTGCAGTAACACCCCTGTAGGCTCTGCCAGAGCCACGCTCATCCTCATCCCCTCTGCTTCAGCTGTCCCCTCCAACAGCCTCATCAGTGATGCCCTTTTTTTGTATTTGTAATTCAGTGGGTATTTGGTCAACTGTAATATCTGTAGTTTTCCCTCTTCCACATCCCACTGAGGTCAGGCGTTGCCCATGAAGTCCTGGTGTCCTGCTGTGCCTGTACCTACCCTTCACAACCCTCAAACCTCACCCACTGCAGCCTGGGCAGGGGGAAGCTCTCCCTGCCGGCCCCGCCAGCTGTCTGGGCTGTGCAAGAGCCCACCGGGTCTCGTCGTTACTGCTTATGGAACAGGTATAACCAAGGGATATCATCTGCACCATGAGTAACCCTTCTGGTTCCTTCTGGTGCCCACACCCCTCAGATATGTGTGTGTAAATCGCAATATTAATACATTAATAACAGGCTGGTCACAACCCCGTGATTGCTCGTGGTTTAGAGCATGGTGTGTTCCCACTGTCATATAGTTCCATGGCTGTCTCACCAGCTGTGAGTAATGCACGGGGAGGTGTGCAGCATTAGCTCTGCTCCACAAAGTGCTGCTCAGCCCCGGGTGTGTATGGAGCTTACAGTGGGGTGCACAGGCCCCTCTGGTGCTGCTGTCCAGTCCCTGGCATGGGAGAGGGCAGTCATCCACCCCAGTGCAGTTTGGTGTGTGGCTGAGACTGGCTGCATGAGCAGCAGATGTGCTGGAGGCTGAGGTGATGCTGGTGTCCATCTGCTATAAATTAAGTAGCAATTCCCATGCGGCTTCTCCACAGATCCTGCAGTGCCGCTCCCCTCAGCCATGCTCTGCAGCAGTAATTAACTCTGTAACATCACCAGTCCTCTCCTGCTATAGGAGTAGACTTTCTCCTGTGTCTCCTCTATTCAGCCTCCCAACTGCTGGAGAAAAGGCAGCTCACACACCACTTCCCACAAGCATGCACGCATGCACAGTGGCTTTATAGCCCTAAGAAATTCCAGGCAGCTGCCTACAGCCTCAGAAAGCCCCTTTGCCTGCCTGGAGCAGAGCGAGCAGCCCATTTCTGAATCTCAGCAGGCTCAACAGCACCTCACCAGTGCAGAGACTGCTGTTCTCTGTTTTCATTTGACCATTATCCAAAGAGCTGGGTTCTAAAGCCAGAATGTCTGCTCCAAAATGAGGCATATGCTAATGCTACACAGGACAGCGATGGATAACGTAGGCTAAGAAAAGCCGGCAAAAAGATTATTACCTTGCAGTGCTAATCTGCTTTCTGCCATTATTCTATTGCACTAAACATGTCACTGGCTAAAGCCCTGGGTTGCATATAAAAATCTATTTCTGCCATGAGTTGTAAAGTATTAGAGGGTTGTGCTCGAAGTAGTGTCCTGACTGCTCTGGGGACCTGCTCAAATCCCCTGGAAATCACCCCTGGAAGCCTTATGGACCCCTTTGGCTTGCAGATCAGGAGGGGGTGTCCCCCTGGGGGTGTTTCACTGTGATACCTCCGTGCTGTGTTGTGGGATGCTGGTGCTGGGGCAGCTTGGGTGCATTCCCCAGGTAACGTCAGGGATGCAGATGAGNGTCAGGCCACGGAGCAGAGCAGCCACCACTCAGGAGGTCTGCACACCCCAGCCACACCACCCAGTGCTGCCCAAACATCCTTGTCCACTGCTTGCCTGCAACCACAGCCTGGACGTACCTGCCAGGAAGGAGCTGGGGAAGATTTTCGGGTAACAAGCAAGCTTGAGAAGATCGTAAACCATTTGCATTTAGTTCAGGAGGAAAAGAAATGGTGTTTGTCTTATAAATTATTCACTGGGTAGTTAATTGGTTTGTTTTGGAGCTTTTCCATCCTGGGCTTCAGTTTCTGTTTAAAACAGCCCATTTGGGATACAGACCCACGGCTGGTGCCTGTGCTTTGCTTTCTTTAGCTGTTTGCCACTGCGAGGGTGGCAAGGGGTGGGGCAAATGCTGGCAGGACCCCTCGCAGAGGAGCTGCGCAACCTCAGGACACAGGAACAAAAGCCTCCAAGCCTCTGCTGCTGGGTCCAAGGATTTTTATTCCCTGCAATATCTGACGGAGCTGCTGGGAGGAGAGGAGCAGGTTTTGCCATGACAGACACGGAAGGAGCAGGGCAGTTTTGCTTGGAAATGCTGAGAAAGTTCAAAGCACGCAGCTGGGGACAGGATGGTGCTTCCCCAGCTGCGCTGCAGCAGTGTGAGNGGGTGTTTCACTGTGATACCTCCGTGCTGTGTTGTGGGATGCTGGTGCTGGGGCAGCTTGGGTGCATTCCCCAGGTAACGTCAGGGATGCAGATGAGCCAGCCTGATTCGGTGGGGTGGCGACAGCCCATCACCACTGGTCACTGGGTTACTGTGGAAACAGCAAATGTTCAGNTTGCATTTAGTTCAGGAGGAAAAGAAATGGTGTTTGTCTTATAAATTATTCACTGGGTAGTTAATTGGTTTGTTTTGGAGCTTTTCCATCCTGGGCTTCAGTTTCTGTTTAAAACAGCCCATTTGGGATACAGACCCACGGCTGGTGCCTGTGCTTTGCTTTCTTTAGCTGTTTGCCACTGCGAGGGTGGCAAGGGGTGGGGCAAATGCTGGCAGGACCCCTCGCAGAGGAGCTGCGCAACCTCAGGACACAGGAACAAAAGCCTCCAAGCCTCTGCTGCTGGNGTAACAGTCAAGGGATTTGTGCAGAAAAGCCATTTTGAATTTCTAAGTGCCAGGTTTATTGATGTTGTGTTGTTCCCAAGGGTTAAAAAAAGGGGTTTTCATGGTTTAAAGCTGGGACAGACGCTCTTTGTTAACCCCCTCCCTCCCCGAAGTGTGGGGGGGGGGNGGTCCAAGGATTTTTATTCCCTGCAATATCTGACGGAGCTGCTGGGAGGAGAGGAGCAGGTTTTGCCATGACAGACACGGAAGGAGCAGGGCAGTTTTGCTTGGAAATGCTGAGAAAGTTCAAAGCACGCAGCTGGGGACAGGATGGTGCTTCCCCAGCTGCGCTGCAGCAGTGTGAGCATTTTGGAAGATTATGTGGTCATTCTTACCTGGCAAAGCCCCATCTCTGCAGGGGCTGTTACTTCTCTGCTCTTCCTTCTGCACTCCAGACTTGTCAGTGTTTGAGCATGGATTCTGGAGCTCATAGATTTGTTGGGGACAGGGTCATGGAACATGGTGCTCCTGTGATCTTTATGCATTAAATGCAGCTTGTCTCTGTGGTCTGGGCCCCCCATAGGCCTGCATCTCCTGATGGCTTCCCCCTCCAGTTGCCCAGCAGTGCTGGGACAGGCATTTCAGAGTGGCAAATTGTTCTGAGCCAGCTCAGATTTGGGCTTCCAGGCATGTGTCTCCCTTCTCCCCAGCGCAGAACTGCAAAGTCCTCTTCTACCTCCCAGCATCCCAGGAAGGGCAGTGTCAGCATCTCCTGTCTGGCACTGGGGCTAACCTGGCAGTGCTGGTGGGGTACAAAGGAGGCAGAGGGGCTGCTGCTTGCTGCGCTCACCCAGGCTCCCCGATGCAGGAAGCACAGGGAGAACTGCTTAGCTCCATGGGCACATCGGAGCCAGCTCCTGACGTCCAGCCTGCTGGCTCCACCACGTCACATCCCTGGCTGTGCGGCTCCACAGCTCCTGGAGAGGCAAAGGTTTATTCTTACTGAAATGCCTTTGCAAATGGAGCATTTGTCCTTTCTGATTTACACAGCTACATGCTGCTGGGCTTTTCATTATTAACAGTCTTGACATTGGCAAAAAAGCTGCGGAAGCTCTCTGAACGGGAACGAGAGAAACACTCCAGAGGCAGCTGGATAGCCTGAGTCTGGACAAGCATCTGCAATTTAACAAAGGAGCGGTCTCAGGCTGTGCCTTGTCCCCGCGCCGGGCTGCGAGGCAGGAGCCCACGGCGGCTGGCCGCTCGCCGAGTGCAATTCAATCAATCAAAGGCATCAGGGTAATTGTCTCCCAGCAGGGCCTGCAGCCAGCCAGCGCTTTAGCCGAGATCAAGACTTGACAGAGGAAAACAAAGGAAAAATTAGTTCAGAAAGGTCCCCGGCTGCTGCTATGCCTGGAATCGAGCTATTGATGTCAGTGTCCCAGGGGTCCCAGCGTGCTTCCAGCCTGCCACGGAAATAAAAAGCTGCCATGCATGGTGGGGGTGCAGCCTTCTCCTGTCCCTCTGGAGGGAGCGAATTCTGTCTGTCTGACTCCTGTGGGTGCCTGTGGGCAGCGTGTTGGGTGGTGCTGGGGCTGCCACCACATGCTGGCACACGCTTTGCTTTACAACCTGCTAGAAAGGCTCTGCGAGGGGAGGAAACTGCATCTGCACCTCCCACCCCAGATATTGAGCCAAAAGAAATCTCAATCCCTCCCTCTCTCCCACGAGATGACAGTGTTTCAGAATGGCTCAATGCAAATCAAGATTAATTCAGTTTAGGGAACCAGAGCCTTTAGGTCCATCATCACTCCAAAGCCTCGCTCTTTGTGTAGGAGAAATCCGATGGGCTTCAGTCACTGCTTGCATGAGTGGGTGCAATGTTGGCCTTGCCTGCCCTTTTCAGTTTGATGGGGGTCCCCACCATTTTCTGACTGCAATTTGGCAAAGGCGTGTACGGCACTGGTCTGGGCACCCACAGCACATCGCTGCCACGCTCAGCTGGGGAAGCAGCACTGGATTTGGGGCTGGCTGCAGCCCTGCTGGCACCCACTGCCGCCGGCTCCAGCAGGGAAGGCTCAGAGGCAGAGGTGTCACCATCCCACCACCAGTGCGAGGGAGGGGCGGCCTCTGTGGAGAGGATGAATTTCCAAACCTGCAAAGGCAAATTTGATATGCTTATTTAAAAGAAAAGAAAAGGGAAAAAATACCCACCAAACCAGCACTGGGGGCATGAGCACAGCCCAGTGGTGCTGCAACCTTGGGAGTCCTGAGAACTTGCTTCAACGAATAGGAAATGTGCAAGTTGCCAAAAGCACCGGCAGGCTCTGATTGTTAGAATCCCACAGGGAAGAGCACGAGCCCTCTGAGTAGCCATTGGGGAGATGAAAGCCAGCCAGGCTGGCAGTTGCAGTGTGATGGGAAGGTGCAGGCTGGACCTGCAGACCTGAGCCTTCCCTGGGGTACAGCCACACTGAAAAAGGATGCAGCATCACCATCAAAGCAGAGAGAAGGAGACACCTACAAGTCTGCAGTCTGTAGAGGTACCTCTCCATCTGCTGTGATGTTCTGTGGGACTGTGCAGGGAACAAGGAAGGTGTTCACCAGGCAGAGGTGGCAGCTGCTCAGACCCTAAGGAAGGAGATGCTGCTGCAGAAACCTGAAGGTCTGCTGCTAACAAAGGGAGGTTTATTGATCAACAGATGTGAAATAATGGTTCTAATCACAAGCAGCCTCGTATTGATAGAGACGAGTTAATAATGCTTAAAGGGAGGGAAGAAAAGGTCAATGTACAAGTGAAAAATTGACTGCTGTCTCATTAGGCCTGGATGCCTATATTATTAAATATAAACTTGGCAGCACACCTCAAGTAAACCAGGGAACATAAATTATGTAAATTCATTTCCCATCTTTCTACTGCACTACATTAAAGGAAGCAGGGTAAAATCCAAATTACATGATAAAGGGGGGAGGATTAAAAGGAAATGCACATAACCTTAAGGGTTATAGCATGCATAGATTGGGTCATAAATTAATTTAAATATGAGGACTGTTGAGATCCTCTAGCATACCCCTGGCCATATAATTTCTTCCAGACGTTATTCTATGAAACCTTCACCTTTGTCTGAACAAGAGAATATCCTTCAGAAGAACACTGAGGTTTGATTTAAAGGCAGGACATAATAGAAAAGCAGTATATACTTAATAAGCTAATGGAAAACTCCTCTCTTAGCCAGTATAAATGTATTTTGTTTTACTTTCCAGAGAGACTGGTTGCCAAGCAGGAAACTTTAAGTCATTAGGACCAGAAAATCTAGAAAACAAGTATGAGTAAAAGATCAAAACATCAATAATTTCAAGCTGGTATTATTCATTTAGATGTAGAAAGAGCATTCTCTTTAAAATTTGCTTCTTTTCATGTTGACATATTACAGGTCAGATATGAACCTTTACCTGTGCAACCCACTGGGAATATGGCGTTTGGCATTTTTAGAGTAGTAGGATTATCCCAGTAACTTCGCCTCTGTGTAAAACCAGCTTTCATCCTACAGGTGCTGCTGCCCTGACAAAAATCAGACAGGCATTTCTGCTCTGGCATCCCAGGGAAGCAGAGCCCTCAGGGCCACCGAAGTATGAGCCCTCACCCCTGTCACAGCAAGAACATGCCAGTGAGGAGGAGGAAAAGGATGGGCTAGTTGGCATGAGACGTGCCATCGGTGCATAGCAGGAGGATAACCGGAGGGTTATCCTAGTTAATAACTTGTTCCCCACTGGTGATTAACACCATCTCCTGATTAACATCTGGAAAAGAGGTACTGCATTTTGTGGCCACTTCCAAATAAATCAGTGCCGACAGGGCAGGGAGCAGGTCTTAGAGGAACACCAGTTTTGCTCCTGCTGCATCCTTCCCTGCCTTCTAGCTGCTCACAGAAGTCTCTCTGCTCTACTGTACCACCGGGTTTACAAAACTTAGGAAGATTCACGCTCTTTCAGGTTGCTGCCTTTTTGTCAGGTCTGGCTGAGATTGAGCAGCGAGTTAAAAAAATTGCAGGGGGAGGCAGGCCCCAGCCCCTTGGGTACCAGGCCAGTACTGATCACAGGCATGAGCCCTCACTGCTCCTTGCAGGATGTTTCCAAAGAAAAAGAGGTCAATCCTGTTTGCCGCAAGACATGGGTATCACAAGGAAGCCGAAAGCACAGACTGCAGCCCTGTGTTGTTATTACTTAGAGCAGCTCCCTGCAAAGGTGCTCTGAATTTACCATCTAAAATCCTTAGCAACATTAGTTGGAAATTTTTCATGCAACTGTTCAGAAAGTCAATGTTTGCTCAGCTCGCCTGTGCCTGGCTGTCTCTGCAAGATCTCATTTGCCTTGCCTGCATGGAACAGGGTGACCAAGATTGCCAATGTCTAAAAATAACATCTCTGTTAGCTGCCATCTGTGACACCTCCTCTTTGTACCCTGATTTCCCAAGGATACAAGGCTGCTGTGATTGTGTTGCCTCTTTGCCTCTTGACCCCACAAATCACTTTCAGATCTGTTGGCTGCTTTCAGGGAGATGTGGCAGCAGGGTGGAATTCTCAAAGGAAACTGAGCAAAATTACCTGCATAGGTGGAAGAGAGAGATTCAGTCTTGTAAGCTGATGTGGCAAAGGGTTACAGCCAGACCTCTGTTAGCAGCAGAGAAGCCACTGAGGCCAGGGGAGATGCACAGCCCAACTGCAACAGCTTTGTTCACGTTTGATATCTTTTTAAACAGCCAATCAAGCAGGACACAGAGTCCCTGTAGTGTGGGCTCCCAGGCCACGGGGAGATCGCTGGAGTGGTGCCAGCAGCGCGGGTGGACAACTTCAAGCTGCCCCTGAAGTGATTTAATCCCTAATAACAATATTTGAACACTTGACAATTAGAGAACTCTTATGCCACTTGCTTGCCAGGATGTGAGAGTAATCATTTCTAAGACCCCTTGCTAAACTGTAATGCTAATCATCAGTATTAAGACTTCTCTGAAATTAATCCCAACATGCCACGTACCAATTGCTGGAAGCCTGTCCGTTACTGGTCCCTCAGCAGGGAGTTCACAGCATCTTAGTGCATTACATGTGTTCTATTGGTAGGCAAGAAACATCAGTTGGGTGGTTGTGTCTCAGTCCTGTCTTCCCCCAGGAGAAATGACTCAGGGGCTGGTTCTTCCCAGCAAGAACCTACAGTCCCATCTCTGGATGGCTGGGAGCATCCTGAAGCAGACGTATCTGAGCAAAGATGGAAACAGCGCTGAGTCTCAGAAGTACTGGTACCCAGCTGGGACTGCACTGTGGGCTGAAAGGCGAGCGCTGACAGAGAGGCAGTGAAGGTCCGTGACTCTGTGTCACTCAGCCTTGGTGTCCCCGAGGGCTAGCTGTGGATCTAGCTCTGGTGTGTGACTTGCAAGTGGTGGAAGCTGCCCCTCTAGTTTTCCTTTTGAGAGGGAATTCTTAACTCACCTTAGCCTCTTCGTTTAATTTCCCAGTAGTGTATACTTATCAGCCATTGCCTCCCTCCCCTTGGCATTTGCTTTCTTTCTTGTTGCCAGCACTCAAACCATTGCTGCTGCATAACAGAGGGGGAGAAATGCGGAAATGTCTCTTTATTCAACAGATGGCTTGAAAAACCCGAGAAGGCTTAGCACTATGTAGAAAGCACTTCTTTTAAGGATGCTTCATACAGCATAACTGGAACACATGGTTTCCTTTCATCACTTGTGTCAAGACTGGAGCTGGGCTAAGAGGTGTCAGCCCCCCTCACCACTGCATGCCTGCCTTCTTCAAGCTATGTGGAGAATCTCTTCTCTTCTTTCTCTCTATCTTGATACTTTCCCTTTGATCTATGTCATCTCAGGTTTATTTTCCAAGATGCAGAAAGAGCCTTGTCAAGTGGGCAGTGGCAGAGCCTCTCAGCAGTGTGTGTTCTCTTGTCAGGTTATTCCTCTTACACATCAGGTTATTTCTTTTCCTTTCTCTTCCTGCACAACAGTCAAGGAGGGAACTTTATTGCTATGGCCCTAGGAGGAATCAGCCCCTGCCAGGGCCTGGCGTGGGTTGGGGATCACACACGGCTCTGCCCAGGGCTGATGGCTTCACACCGAGATTTATTGCATTGTATGGTCCAGAGCGTGATGAGCTGTAAGGCCAGGACTTCCTTTGACAGAGTTGGCTTGCTTTAAAAAAGCAAGTGTCGAGCAGAGCACAGAACTGGTCAGTGGTTACTAGGAACCTCCTGTGATTATCAAACAAGAAAAACAAAATAGCTTTAATGCTTTTCACACTGCATAGGCTTAAGTGTTTTTCAAAATGGGCTTGGTTTGCCCTGGATGTATTAAACGAGGAGTTCTGAGTCCTGGAGGGCTGTCAGTGTGAAAGAGATGACTGATTATGGCAGCTCGAGCCACAGCAGTAGCTAAACATCCCCCTGTCACCTCAGATAAGCCCTGTACCTGGGTACAAAGGTCCTTTATGTAGGCATGCTTTCTGCGAGGGGTAGATGAGGGCTAGAGCTGCCATGCAATAACATTATTGAAGGCATTGTCAATTTTTTTTTCCATCTCACAGGTCCGCCTCGAGTGGTGCTGGGGGCTCAGACCGAGCGTGGACCGCTCGACCGAGCTGTGCTGGCACAGGCTGCTCTGCCCAGCCAGGTCCCAGCAGTGCATGGGACCTCACTGGGTGGGTAAGAGTGGATCCCACCCCGACAGCTTCCCCAGGCTAGCTAAGCTTCTCCTGGGGACAAGCTGGGAGATGGGGAGTCACAGTGTCTGCTCTTAGATTGTGCAGTGAGGTTATATGTGGTACACAGATCGTGTCTGATTTTTTCTTTAAAGCAAAGACCTTTTTTAGCATGTGAATAAATGCTCTCCTAAATGAGAAGACACCATCTGCTCCTAAGCACAAATTTAATTTTCTGAAGGGTTAGATTTGAATAAGATCCACGGGCTCAGAGTGGTGGCTGGGGGAGGCTGTAATGGGTTTTTGCCCCTTCTGCATCTTGCTGGAAGCAGATGTCTTTCTTAGTTTATGGGAGGGCAACATGGTGCTTGCAATGGAACAGAGGTTCTGGCAGCTGGAGACTCCGCAAACTCCGTAAGCTCTCCAGGGCCTGATGGTTAAACCGGTGCTTGCAGGTATGCTAAGAACACTGACATGCAGACGAATGATCAGGAACCAGTTGCATGGAGGCCCTGCCACGCACAGCCTGTGCCCTGCAGGGCTCCACCTCTTTCATCATCCTTAGGGGAGTCAGCAAGCAGGAATTACAGCTGCAGCAAGGTGCTTTCTTGTGCACAGCAATTTGTTGGGTGATCTGGAGCAAAGATGTGCACCTGGCTGGTTTTTGCTGTGTGGGTGCTAAAAGTACCAGCCAGCTCACAAGTTACACCAGTGCAGGCCCCTGGTGCAAGCCCTGTGGAACACTGGTCCCATGTCTGCTGAGCTGCATGGCCCTCACGTGCTTTGCGTTCTCTCTTGACTTCTAGCCACTGGTGTTGCTGATGGAGTGGCCTGAAGCCACCAGCTTCGCCTGCCTGATCGCAGGCTACTGCCGTCTCCTGGTAGACTCCAAGAAGATGGTATTCTCCAGGACCCCCAGCCAGCAACCCCCACCTCAGATTATCAAGGCAGGTACGTTTCAGCCTCTGCTTTCTGTGCGAGCCCCTTTGCCAGCCTCCTCCTCCTCCCTCTGCCCAGGGCACCACAGAATTAGAAAGGAGAAGGGTTTCTGTGGCATCTCCCCTCTGCTCCCATTCCCCCTGCAGAACCAGCAGACCCCCTTTTAACCAGAAAACAAGGAGCAGAGAAACAAGTCCCCATTTTGGATAAGCTCTGACTTGTGGTGTCAGCTTGGGCCCCAAACACTCACTGCAAGTGTTGTTCTGGCAGCTCCTGAAGCAGATCCAGGAGATGCCATTTGAAGACACCTGTAATGCTGCCAGCTAAATGCTGGGTCCTCACAGAACAGCCTGTGTGTTGCCACAGGGATGCAGCACATGGTCCGCATCCGGGCTTCAGAGACTGATGTGAGTGTATGCACTCAGCCAGGGACTACGCCCCTGCTGCCTTTTAACACTGTCGCCTTCATCAGTGGGGATCTGGGCTGCATGGGCAGCTCTGCAAGTACGGCTGCTCTGCTGATTTCCTACATCAGGAAGGAAACTTTGGTGTCCAAGCTTTTCAGGTGCCCAGCCTGATGCAGGGAGCAGAGGGCTGGTCCGGGCACAGCACGAGACCAGAACAGCTAAAGACAGGTTCTATCCAACCAGGCACCGATGCTCTGTTCCTTGAGGATGGATTGCAGGTGTGAGTCATCCCCAAAATGGTGGATGATACTCAAGAGTGATTTCAAAGAGCCAAGCATGCTCTTTGAAACAGCTACGTGCTGTTGTTCCATGAAGATGCTCACATTCAATATGTTTTGTAGAGGGAAATATAAAATACAGGATCAGTGGCTGGAGATTGGCAAAATACTAACCCAGCTGCTTCTGGAAGGTTGCCCACAGACCTCCTGAGTGACACTGCAGCTCCAGAGAGCTGTGACAAGTCTTCAGTTTAGCTGGCAGAGTGTCAAAACTGCCTTCTCAAGATGGGGCTAGCTGGGGGAGGTGTGAGGAGTGGCGAGAGCTAGCAGGGTCCTTGGGAAAGGACTCAGTCCCACTGAGGTCTGAGGAAGGCGCTCGGACACGGGCTTAGCACTTGTGGGAAGACACAGTCACAAAAGGCATCAGGAGGGCATGTGCAGCAACCTCAGTGAATCCAGGGAACCACCTGGCAGTTGATGTTAGTGTGAGTATATGCGTGTGGTCTCCTTCACCTGTGCCTCTTATTGATTGCTGTCACTGTGCTCACTGCTCTGGGTGTCCTGCAGAAACACATTTGGTCACATTTTGCTATGAGTGGAGGGTGTTTCCAGCTTAACTGCCTATCATCAGAGTGGTCCTTCCCTGGGTCGTCACCCTGAGATGGGCTACAGGGGCACATGGGGCACATGGCTGTGGGGAGTCAGAGGAATGGAGAGCATCCTAGAACATTCCCAAGGGCTCGGAGGGAGGCTGGCAGCACCCACAGTAACTGGTGCCTCAGCAGATGTCTCACTCAGCATGTGCAAGTGGAGCTTTTCCACACTCCAGCAACAGTTATACTAGCCAGGATTTTTCCTTGAGGATATTTTGCTTCATGGGCATGGTCCAAACCTATGCTAGTAGATCTTGCCCTTTTCTTGACAGTCTCAAGAAACCAATGTCGCTCTGCAGGGGAGCTGGAGTGAGTGTGAGGGGCAGTCATGATGCGGGTAGAACAGTGTCGGAGCAATGGATGCTTGGTCTTCATACTAAAGAGCTAGTCCCTCTCTGGATGGCCTGGTGTATCCTCAGGGGTGCAATGAAAACCTCACTGACTAGTGGAGTGGAAGAGTTTCCCTGCAGACCCAGCACACTCAGCCCAGCTGCTCAGGCATCCTTCAGACGGGGTGAATTTAGCGTGTATTGAGAAACAAAGTCTGCTCACAGTTCTGGTCTCACCTCAGCTGCAGGCTGAGCTGTCAAGAGCTAGGTGGATCACAGGGAGCAGAGACTGCTGATCATTAGCACATCTCTGCAGGAATAATAAGAAAGCCCTACTGGGTTGGATCAAGTTAGCCCAGGCTTTGACTTTCCAGGCTGCAGGCAGGCTGTACGAGAATCTTAACTGTAAAATCAAGCCCTGGCCCATGCTTTTTGCCTAGAAGAGGAGCACATCCATCGTCCCTAAGGCCTATTAAAACCTCCTGCTGAACTGCAAACATTTTTAGAAATGCACACTCTGTCTGGATGCTGTCAGTTAGATCTCCACATCTCTCCACATTTCCCTGCAGAGCCATATGCCAGATCCTTGCCCTCGGCAGGAAGGGTTGTGCCGTGCTGCAGCTACACAGGCAATTCACCTCCCTGCGCCCTCCTTAGCCCGCTACCACCAGCAGCCATCATCATCCAGGGAGCTCTGTGCCCTTGGTTGCTCTCTCAGCTTTGTCAGGACCTTCTTTCCCAGAGCATCCAGCAGCTGGATTATGAATTTTAGGGTTTTGGCTCCATTTGGCAACAGGCCCTGGCTTGGCATGAGCAGCCAGCAAGGCTGTCCAAGCAGGGCAGGCTGCTAGCATGACCCATCAGAGGTGTCTGGCTTTGGGAAAGCCTCTGCTTCAGTCCATGCCATCCCACCGCAGCCCAGCACTGAATGCACGTCCCTAGCTGTGGCAGTCTTGTGTTCACTCACACAGCTGTCATTTCTGAGTACCAGTATGTCCATAAATGAGAGAGAGATTGTTTTGATTGGGATTTTAGCATTGCAGGTGATGAACGATATAATAACAAACATGTGTTTGGAGAGACAAATTGTCCAATCTGTTGAGCTAATAAATTTAATTAGGATTTATTTGATTTAATTTATACTTGGTAAGATGGAGCCTGCATCCCCCTGGCAGCCGTTCTCAGCACAGCTGCACAATTCAACCTGTAATGCAGACAGATGCCCCTCCTGAGGGCTGGACCACTGGCCAGAAGTTCAAGCATACTTCAGCCGCTTGCCTCACACAAGGGAGCAAGGGGAGGCTGTCGCAGGGAAATGCATAACAGCAGGAGCAGAGGGCTCTTCCGGAGCTAGCCTGATCCAATAGCTGTCAGACAGACAGAAAAAACTCATGGATCGTGGACAGTGAGCGACAAGGGACTAGGGGGGTGTCTGTCACTTAAAAGTCAGCCAAGCTACATTGGGTGTCACCCTGAAAGGCAATATTACACCACATTTCCTGAGGAAAATTGCTTGGTCTGGCCAACATTATGCAAAAATGGTGACAATTCCTTCTTGCCATATAACACGTGCACTGGCAGACTGAGGCTGAAGGTCCTTATTCATGTGTGCAGCCAGGCTGCTCCCGTTGCCCTCTGAATATGGTTTGTGGCACGGTGATGAAGCACCTGCGTGCTGATGTCTCAGTGCCTGCTGTGCTGGCCAGCCCTCCTCTGGTTCTGCCCAGCTCTGCCTCCCAGCAGCCTACTGGGATCTTGCCCCTCTCCCCGCTGCTGTCACGCAGCACGGAAGCAAGACATTTTCCCAGGCAGCCAATGTGGATGGAGTCCAGCCCACGGCAGTAAGAAAGCTGAGACATTTAGGAAACAGACCTGTTGGAAAAGGTTAAAGAAATTTGCTGTGGTTAGTCTAGAAAAGAGACGGGTGGGGAGATGGAGAGGGGGGAACAGGACAATATTTCTCATGTCTAAAGGTTGTTTGTAAAAGGGCGCTGATCAGTTGTGCTGCTGGTCCATCACGTCATTGATCTAATTCCTCGAAGAAACAGCTTTAGGGCCAAAGCTTTCTTATCATAAATGTCATAATATTTAACTTTATAAAATTTATATGATTAAACTGTATAGCACATAATCATTTTGGAGGCAGTGGAGCAAACCACATGAGAATGTGGCCTGCTCCGTCAGTGTATCACAGGGTGTTTGCTGGTTCAAGCTCAACTGCTTCTAAACCCTGTCCAGCCATCCTCTAGGCTCTTCTGGCCTCCATCGTTGCTATACCCCAGCCACACCTAACGGCCTTGCTAAAACAGTTTCAACATCTCTTTGATAACGGGAATCCAGATTTTATTGATTTAAGAAAAAAGGCATGTCAGCTTCTTCAATACCATGTGGGCTTTTTTTGAGCTGGCCATCTTCCATGTCCACCATGGAAATCTCTGTACATCCCTCTCCCTTCTGTCTCCTCCAGGTCTTCCCTTCTCTCCTTATTGCAGGGAGGGATTGATGTCTCAGAGCCAGAAGGTCCCTTGTCTTCAGTGTCAGCAATCCCCTCCTGCTATTGGTGGCAACATGCTGGTATCCCTCAGGGCTTAACCCTTTCATCTAGAGAGACCCACACACTCAGGTGGGGAGGCCAAGGCAAGTGTGGTGCATACAAAACTACCCATGGGAATGTGCTTCCCTCCATCACATACATGTTTATGAAGGTTGCTTTAGTTATGGTTTTCCTGCCTCAGAGGTGGGGCACAGACAAGCTGATCACCTGAAATCCCTTCCAACCCATTATTTGTTTGAGGAGTTAGTCAATAGGACCCCCTGGGAAACTACCCTCAGAACAGAGCTGGCAGATCTTTAAGGATGCTTTCCATAGAGCACAGGACCTCTCGATCTCCAGGTGTAAGAAATCAGGAAAGGAAGGCAAGAGATCGACATGGCTGAGTTGAGACCTGCCAGCCAAACTAAAGACCAAGAAGGAAATGCACAGGCAGTGGAAGCAGGGACAGGTATCCTGGGATACAAGGGACATGAGGACGCTGCCGAGTTATGTAGGGATGGGGTCAGGAAGGCCAAGGCGTGGCTGAAGGTGGACTTGGCATGAGATGCAAAGAATAATAAGGGCTTCTGTAGGTATGTCAGCCAGAAGAGGAAGATCAAAGAAAGTGTACCCCCCTTGATGAACACGACTGGCAAACTGGTGACAATGGACAAGGAGAAGGCTGAGGTATTCAACAACATTTTTGCCTCAGTCTTCACTGGCAACCTCTCTTCCCACACCTCTTGAGTGGCTGGACTGCAAGGCAGGGACTAGGGGAGCAAAACCTTCTCACTGTAAGAGAAGATCAAGTTTGTGCCTACCTGAAGAACCTGAATCTACATAAGTCTATAGCACCTAAGAAGATGCATGCCAGAGTCCTGAGGGAATTGGCTGATGTAGTTGCCAAGCCACTCTCCATGATATTTGAAAAGTCATGGCAGTCAGGTAAAGCCCTCGGTGACTGGGAAAAGGGAAACATGGCACGCATTTTTAAAAAGGGTAGAAAGGAGGACCCTCGGAACTACCAGCCTGTCAGCCTCACCTCGGTGACTGGGAAGATCACAGAACAGACCCTCCTGGAAGCTATGATAAGGCACATGGAGGACAGGGAGATGGTTCAACACAGCCAGCATGGCTTCATGCCTTCTATGATTGAGTGACTACATCAGTGGACAAGGGAAGAGATAGGGATGTCATCTATCTGGACTTCTGTAAGGCCTATGACACGATCCACCACAGCATCCTTCTCTCTAAATTGAAGAGATAGGGATTTGATGGGTGGACTGTTTAGTAGATGATGAAGGGGCTGGATGGCCACATCCAGAGAGTAGTAGTCAACAGCTCAATGTCCAGATTGAGATCAGTGATGAGGGGCCTCCCTCAGGGGTCCATATTGGGACCAGTACTGTTTAGTATCCTCATCAATGACATAGACAGTGGGATCGAGTGCACCCTCAGCAAGTTTGCAGACACCAAGCTGAGTGGTGCAGCTGATATGCCTGAGGGATGGGATGCCATTCAGAGGGATCTGGACAAGCTCGAGAAGTGGGCCCATGTGAACTTCATGAGGTTCAACGAGGCCAAGTGCAAGGTCCTGCACCTGGGTCAGGGCAATCCCTGGTGTTGATGCAGTCTGGGGGTTGAAGAGATTGAGAGCAGCCCTGTGGAGAGGGACTTGGGGGTACTGGTGGATGAAAAGCTGGATGTGAGCCAGCAATGTGCGCTCACAGCTCAGAAGGCCAACCGTATTCTGGGCTGCATAAAGAGAAGCGTGGCCAGCAAGCCAAGGGAGGTGATTCTGCCCCTCTACTCTGCTCTGGTGTGACACCACCTGGAGTACTGACTCCAGCTGTGGAGTCCCCAGTACAAGAAAGACATGGATCTGTTGGAGCAGGTCCAGAGGAGGGCCACAAAAATAATCAGAGGCCTGGAACACCTTCTCCTGTGAGGACAGGCTGAGAGAGTTGGGGTTCTTAGCCTGGAGAAGAGAAGGCTCTGAAAAGACCTTATTGCAGCCCTTCAATACTTCAGGTGGGCTTATAAGAAAGATGTGGACAGACTTTTTAATAGGGCCTGTAGCTATAGGACAAGGGCTTATGGTTTTAAACTAGAAGAAGGTAGATTCAGACTAGATATAAGGAAGAAATTTTTTACGCTGAGGGTGGTGAAACACTGAAACAGGTTGCCCAGGGAGGTGGTAGATGCCCCATCCCTGGAAATATTCACGGTCAGTTTGGACAGGGCTCTGAGCGACCTGATCTAGTTGAAGATGTTTCAGATCTTCAACAAGGGTCTTCACCTCTTTCAGTGCTTATTGCAGAGGTGTTTGGACTAGATGACCTTTGAAGGTGCCTTCCAACCCAAACCACTGTATGATTCTATGATCTGCATGTGCAGGACATTTCTTCCTGCAGTCATAACTGGCAGATGGGCCCAGCGCGTTGCAGAAGATGGTTTTTCAAAAGACCAGCCAGGTGGCCTGGCTGTGCCACAGGGAACACGCTTGTCCCACTGCAGTCAGGCACACCGAGGGCTGGAGAGCAGAGGGCATGTGAATGTCTCTCGAGGGTGAGCAGGAGCTTTCCCGTGCCGTTTCCCCTTCTCCCGGGTGCTGTTGCTAATGTGCCTGTTGTGGTTTTGGTTTAGATAACATCAACGCACACAACCTCCACCGGCCTGCCATGGCGGGGCACACGGGAAAGAAAGAGAGCGGGTTGGTGGGTGGCTCTGCCGCTGGTGTCGGAGCAGCTGGGGCTCCAGCCACCAGGGCTTCGGACTCGGAGCTCATCAGCTTTTGCTACCTGCACATGCGAGAGCAGAGAAAGGAAAGACAGAGCAGGATGGATATCAATGAAAACCTGATTTTTTTTGAGGAAACTCGTCCCAGGACCAAATCCGACCCCACTTCCAAAAGTTCAGGCCAAGGCTACAATGGGGCAGCTAACAAGTACGACCTCGACGGCCTTGACCAAGACAGGCACATGAGCAGGGCCAGGGCGCACACCATAGACACCCACCTGCGGAGTGATGCCTCGCACTTCTACTGCGAGTCCTGCCAAGCCAAACTCAAGAGCCAGCTGGCCTTATGCAAGGGGGGCAAGCCCAGCAGTGTCCGGGACAATATGGTGGACTTGATTTCACTTCCCCCTCCCGGGAGTGATGAGGAAGAAGACGAGACGATGTCCCTGCTCCCTGCCATTGCTGCCCCGCCTCCTGGCTTCCGAGACAACAGCTCGGACGAGGATGACCCCAAGCGCCGAGCTGCTGCCCAGAGCCAGGAGCAGGGCCGGCACCTCTGTGGCATCCTCTACGACGAGATCCCTGTCACGCTGATAGACAATGTGCAACCACGGACAGTCCGAGACCATGCCCAGGAGCTGGACGATGCCTTGGTGTCCACCCTGCAGGCGCTGGAAGCCCTGGCTGCTTCAGAGGATTGTCCACATCCCCCACCACAGCAGACAGCAGGTATTTCAGTGACTGTGACTCTCTTTTATCCCTATAGCCTTTCTTTCCTATGCTACACCTTTCCGTTTAGTCCCTTCCATCCTATATGTGATTGTGGAGCAGCTTCTAGTAAAAACTAAGTTGTGGCAACAGGCTCTAGCTGGAACAGCCAAGCTGCTGCTCAGATTTATAAGAAGCTGAGGTGGGACTTTTCTCTCTGACAGTGGCTGAAGGAGTCTCTTGGTTATCCTGTATCTGCCATGGTCCGTGCGCTACAATGCTGGGGTGAGGCACTAACAAACCAGTACTGTGAACATGAGTTCCTCCCTGCTGTGACCCCACTCAGCTGGTACCTTAGGCCCTCAGTCTTCACTGGTTCCCACCCAGGTTTTTCAATCTGTGAGCCCTTCACAGGGCAAACCTGCTGTCAGAGGGGGGTCTCTGGGACCAGCCTGCTAGCAGCACAGTCCTTTGTCACTCTTCCCACCTTGGTTGCCCTACTCACTATGGCAGAGTCACTGTTGCCCGATTTTCCTTCTTGGTCCAGACAAGTCCCTGTAGCTCTGCTACTGTAATTCTGGAAGGCTTCCCAGGACCTTTTCCTGGGCCAAGAGCTGTTGCTGAATTGAGCTAGTAAGCCAGCTCAGTGCTGACAAGTATTCTCTCTTAGAAGCATTAACTCTTAGTTGTGGGAAGTCATTGTTTCTCTGATGAGATGCTGTTTCCTGCATTCATGGGACCCTCCTGCTGCATGGAGTTCCCCTCTCCTCCGCGTAGCAGCATGGTGTGAGTGTTGTCATGGGGTTTCCTTTGTGTCCCTTCTCAGGTCTTATTGTCCTGGCTGCAATCACTCCTGAGTCATCCTTGGATTCTGGCCATGAAACCAACTCTTCAGAACTAACTGATGTCTCAGAGATGGTCTCTGCTATGAAGCAGCATCAGAACGCAGCCTACTTCCTTGCTCAGCACATCAACAAAGAAAACATTTTGTCCCGAAAGGATTTGCCTTTCCGAATCCAGAGCTGTGCTGCCCAGGCTGTTCTCACCTCACCCTACCCCCTCAGCCGCCAGGAGCCGAGCCCTTCATTGAAGACAGCTTTCTCTCAACAAAGCCCCAACCTTACCAACTGCAAGAGCAAACAGCAACAGCAGCATGCTGAGCGGAGCTACACCTTGGCTGTCCAGCCAGTGCTAACCTCCCAGTTTAATGAGCAGAACAGTGGGGCTCCAGTGCCAGACTCTGAATGCAAAGGTGCAGGCCACACAAAAGCTGCCTTTGACGTATCTCTGCATGCCACAGCAGCCCCGAGCAGGGAGCATGCACAGGATCTACAAGAGAAGATGCCCAAAGACATCCAGCCTAGCTCGAAGCTCCTCCTCGATCAAAAAAGTGGTGTAATGCCAGCCATCATTCCAGCTGCTCTGCAGCAATCAGCAAATGCAAAAGGCTCAGCTCCCCAGGTGGCAGCAGCCTCAAAAGAAGACAAGAACATGAATGGTAGCAGCAGCTGTGCATTGGCCAGCAGCAAGCCTTTGAAACTTAAAGGAGGTCCACAAACTGCAGAGACATTATGCAACTGGCAGCAGCAGCAGCAACTCTCTCCACAGCAGCACTGTGAAGTTTCTCCAAGTCCTAAAAAAGCTCATGGCAGTAAGGCTGAAGCTTTCCACATTGCCTCAGCAGGTGAGGAAATGATGCCCGGTAAGACTTTCGCCTCTAAAAGCTGCCAGCAAAAAGTGAGTAGAGATGCTCCAGGAAAAGTGGCAAGTGGAGAGCCAGGTCAGAAGGCAGGTGGGGAAGCCATGAGCCTCATCTTTCAGAAACACACAGCTCCTTCAAACCAAGGGCAGAAAATGCAAATGGAAAGTTCAGCCAAAAGCTTGAAAGTTGAGAGTAGCAGTCTGCAGTCTCCATCACCTGGTAGCACTTTCAGGAGCACCGGTGAGGAACCCAGAGGGCAAATCCAGCTGGTGCCCAGATCCGAGAGCCTGCAGATCAGCACTGTGCCTTCCAAAAAAGCAGAAAAAGTCCTGGAGCTGACCCAGCAAGATGCTGATGTCCCAGCTAAACCTAAAGCTCCAAAAGCTCCATTCAGGTTGAGGAACCTGTTCTCTGCAACATTTCCAACCCGGCTGAAAAAGGAGACAGATGAGCGGCAGGCCCAGCTGCAGAAGGTGAAGCAATACGAGCTGGAATTCCTTGAAGAGCTGCTCAAGCCAAAGAGCAAAGGTGACCTCCCACCACAAGAGTATCTGCATCCTCCTGCCCCTGGACGCTGCAGCTGCCAGCTAAGGAGCAGTCCTGTGCAAAAAGTCCCAGGGATGTCCAGGGAGCAAAGGCGCAGCTGTGACTGTAAGCGGATTTGCAGGGGGGTGAGGCCATCCCCTAACCAATTGGTAATGCCAGAACTGGAGAGGCGAGGGATGGATAAAGTTACCGATGACCAGAAGCAGGCAGAAGCCATTAGGTTGACAAGCATGAGCAGCCCTTCCAAAGGCAATCGGATACGATCCACAAGTTTAGAGTCCAGAGACTACCGGTCAGATCCTGAGAACAGTGTGTCCTGTTTGACAACGTGCACTTCCCGAGGGGAGTGCATGGGTGCTCCACACTACAGGAAGCTCTTGCGTCGCTACAGTGTCAGTGAAATGGATAAGACTGATAGGACATCCCTGTCCTCTGACATCTACCAGAACTTCTATACAACCAAGCAGAAAGGCCCCCAGAAAGAGCCTGAGCCCAGTATCCTTTGTCCTGTTCTGAAGAGCAAAATCCAGGAAGTCTCTGGAGTGTCTGACCCCTCCTATGTCCAGATAGCACAGGAGAAAAAGAACCAGAAGGGTTCAGCAGTGTTCTCTGTCCAGGAGGAGATGTATCCAAGTCCTGCTGAGCTGCGGGATGAAGACATGGAGAATGAGAAGTGCTGCTCCATCCGGTACTGCTTCTACTACAGGAAATGTGATGTTGCAGATGATGGGAGCGAGAAAGATGAGCTGTCCTATTCCATCCCCATGCAGATACTCCCGGGAATGAAGCTGGACAATCAGATGGTCCCAGTCATGAGCAGGACTCTTCAAGTCCTAGATGCAACAGCCTGCAGCAGTCCCAATGACAGTCAGACCCAGGAAATAGATTTAAGGACCTCCAGTTTTGAGGGGAGTTTGGCAAAGATCAACACCCTGCGAGGTCATGCCTATAGCTTTCCCCATGGGTTTCTGCAAGTGCAGCTGGACACCAATGAGCTCCTGACTATCCTGAGGCAGTGTGTGGTGAGCCCTGAAGTCCGGGACTGCAAAACCTACATCTCCCAGCTGGCTGAATACAAGCAAGAGCTCGCCCTCAAGTTCAAGGAGTTTCGGGCATCCTGCCGCCGCATGGCAACCATCGACAAGAGTCCTACCCACATGCTCTCTGCCATCACGAGCAGCTTCCAGGTGCTAAGCAGTCTCATTGAGACATTTGTGAGACTGGTGTATGTTGTGCGCTCAGAGTCCCAGCGCCAGGAGCTGCTGACAAAGGTGGAGGAAGTGGTGAGAAACTACACCTTCCTCCTGAAGGCTGCAGAGGAGTCCACAACCAGAATGCTGAGCCACCAGCAGACAGTGGAGCAGCTCGCCCGCCAGTCAGCCACGGTTGCCACTGTTGTGAGCACGCTCACACGCTCCCTGAAGACATTGATCAATAAGTAAGCCAGCTATGAAAATCAACAAGCCAGTGTGTGCTGGGCCATGTGCTAGTGGTTCTCAAATCTCATAGGTCTGGTGAGGACGTGTGTCTGCAGGTCCACATCTGCTGGGGTTTGCAGTAGGCAAGACGCTCTATTATCTCTGCAGAATGGATAGTGTTGTTTTGTTGGTGGTGTTTTTGAAGGGTAAATTCATGCCCTGTCACAAGCTGTGCAACCAGCTCATCAGGGTGTCAAGCAGCTGCTCTGCTTCCTCTCCCATGCTGGCTTGTCGGCAACAGTACTTGGAGGGCACAGTCACCCCGTCTCCATGCTGGTTTGGTTTCGTGTGGTTCTGGGCCTCACTTGTGCAAAAACCTTTGTTCATGGTGTGTGGTGGGACAGTGACTTAGCAGGAACTGAGCTGAGATCTTCTGGCTTCACATGGACAGTTTGGAGCCAAGCTAGTGTCTTGCCACGTTCTCTTGCCAGTTCTTCTGCCTCCAGGGTCTTCCTGGCCCACAAATTCAACATAATTAGCAGCAGAAGGGATCTCTGGGGCACGAGTCCCTGCTGCTATCCTAGGGCTTGGGAAGTAGTCCTAGCATGGGCAGGATGCCATAATCCTGGGGCAGAGCTAGTCACCCTAGCAGGCTCTACTGTCACAGCTTAGGCACCAGTGCCCTGGTCCTGAGCACAGGTGCTGCCTGTGCAAAAGGCGAGGGCTTAATGCGTGTGAATAGGGAGGATCCAGGGAACTACAGGCTTGTCAGTCTGGCCTCAGTGCCAAGGAAGGTCATTTCGAGTGCCATCACACGGCACGTGCAGGACAACCAGGCAATCAGGCCCAGTCAGCATAGGTTTATGAAAGGCAGATCCTGCTTGACTAACCTGATCTCCTCCTATGACAAAAAGTGGCCCACGTAGTGGATGAGGGAAAAGCTGTGGATGTTATCTACCTAGACTTTAGTGAAGCTTTTGACACCGTTTCCCACAGTATTCTCCTGGAGAAACTGGCTGCTCATGGCTTGGATAGGCGTGCTCGTTGCTGAAAAACTGCCTGGATGTCCAGGCCCAAAGATTTGTGAATGGAGTTAAATCCAGTTGGTGGCTGGTCACAAGTGGTGTTCCCCAGGGCTCAGTATTGGGGCCACTTCTCTTGAATATCTTTATCAATGATCAGGACAAGGGGATCAAGTGCACCCCCACTAAGTTTGCAGGTGACAACAAGTGGGGTAGGAGTGTTGATCTACTGGAGGGTAGGAAGGCTCTACAGAGGGATCTGGACAGGCTGGATCAATGGGCCAAGGCTGATTGTATGAGGGTCAACAAGGCTGAGTGCCGGGACCTGCACCTGGGTCACAACAACCCCGTGCAACTCTACAAGCTTGGGGAAGAGTGGCTGGAAAGCTGCCTGGTGGAAAAGGGCCTGGGGTATTGGTTGACAGCCGGCTGAATAGGAGCCAGCAGTGTGCCCAGGTGGCCAAGAAGGCCAGCAGCGTCCTGGCTTGTACCAGAAATAGTGTGGCCAGCAGGGCTAGGGAAGTGATCATCCCCCTGTGCTCGGCACTGGTGAGGCCACACCTCGAATACTGTGTTCAGTTTTGGGCACCTCACTACAAGAAAGACATTGAGGTGCTGGAGCATGTCCAAAGCGGGGCAACAAAGCTGGTGAAGGGTCTGGAGCACAAGTCTTATGAGAAGCAGCTGAGGGAACTGAGGTTGTTTAGTCTAGGGAAAATGAGGCTGAAGGGAGACCTTATCACTCTCTACAACCACCTGAAAGGAAGCTGTAGTGCAGTGGGGGTTGGTTTCTTCTCCCAAGTAACATATAGTAGGCACCTCAAAAAAATCTAAACCAGGGGAGGTTTAGATTGGATATTAGGAAAAATTTCTTCACTGAAAGTGTTGTCAAGCATTGGAACAGGCTGTCCAGGGAAGTGGTCGAGTCACCATCTCTGGAGATATTTAAAAGATATGTAGATGTGGTGCTTAGGGACATAGTGGTGGGCTTGGCAGTGCTAGGTTAACGGTTGGACTTGATGATCTTAAAGGTCTTTTTCAACCTAAATGATTCTTTGATTCTATGATTCTGTGTTCCACTTCCTCTGCTGGATGGCTGTGTGCATGCTAGAGACCCTGCAAGAAACCCAGATTGATCTTTGACCATTGCAAGCCAGAAGCTCAGCTAGCAGCTGGCAGGAGATCTCTTTCACACCATTCTCCAGAGGTCAGGTCCGTGCCTCCAAGGCTCAGCCCAAACCCTCTCCTATTTCCTTTCACTGTGCCCATTAGAGAGGAACTCCAGATCAGCTTTGTCTGCAAGCCACAGCTTGCCCCCAAGCCAGGCAGTGCTACTGCCATTGGCCAAATGAGTTACCCTCGTTGCCAGGGCGTTGGGGTCCTTTTCCTGTCTCTACTGGACTGACTTCCATAAGCAGCATTATTTAGTACTGTGTGATGTTAACTTATTCGGAGTTGGGGTTTTTGGATTTTTTTTTTTCACTTCCAGGTGAATGGTAAAATGATTCCTAATTGCTTCCCTTCGCACCCCAAGGTTCCCCTCTTCCTCCCAGTCTAGCTTCTAGACCTTATCAATCAGACCACCTTAATTGGTGCTTCACTGCAGTCACCCACCCTCCAAAAGAGAGCGAGGAGAAAAATGCAAGGTTACACATTGCATTGCCCTTACCCTGCCACTCACTGCACTTCACGTGTGCATGGGGAGAGCAGGTCGTGCCGGGGTCCCTAAGCCTCTCTCCATTGCACCCACCTCTGGCTGGAAAGGGAGATCGTGGCATTGGCCTCATGGCACTAGGAGTGAGACCGGTTGTCAAACCCAGTCAGCTTGCCTCAGCGCTTGGGGATGTTCAGGGATCTCCGTATGATCAATTGCTTCCCATATCTCATTTTTTATAAATACACACATTTGAAATTTCTTGTTCTTCCATAGGAGTTATGGAAATGCACAATGTGCTTTTAACATGCGCATCCTCTACTGAGTGCAATAACCTCCCCCCACCCATGGCTGTCCCAGACTTTAGCTGTTGCTGTCAGCAAGGCAGAGAGGATCCTGCTGTGATCCCAGCCTCCTGCTTTCAAGACCCATGTAGCAAATATACAGTGGAAGAGACAATTCGGTTTTCAGTCTGTGGTGGGCAAAGCCTGTTATAATGCTGAAGGCTGACAGGGAGCCGTGTTTTTCTTTTCCCCGTGAATTACCCATTATGAAACTGAATTTCTTCAAGCTCCCTGTTATGCCTATATCATTCCTTCATAAATCTCTCAGTCTAAAACAGAGGAAAATTTTTTTATTGTCTGTATATAGTATATATAAATAAAAAATATATAAATTATATATATATACACAAATTTATGTCTTGTTTTACAAACAAGAGAGATTAAATATATTAATCTTAATATCCAAACTAGCATTTGTGTCTTTTTTTAAGAACTTCGTTGAAACGTGGCTATTCTTAGCTGTACAAAACACTGTTCATACACAAAACCTCCTATTTTTGTTGCTATAGAAATACACGTATCTCCATACTTCAAGGGCACAGCTTTAAGGACTCCACAATGTTGCTGGACTCCACAGCAGCTAAGTACCAGGCTATGAAGGAAGCCACGAAGCAGCAAAAATGCAGGTTTGAAATGAACTGTTTGACTTGGCATGGTTTGGTGTTGTTAATGCGTGGTTTGGCTTCATTCGCCTCCGGCAGGGGAACTGAAAGCCTCCAGCTTCTCTCTCCCCTTCAGCCAGGCACTGCAGCCATGCTGGGGAAAGTGTGGTCCTCCTGGTGCCCGCAGGACACCTTTCTGCCCCTAAAGCAGTGGAGAGCTGGGACATGCTTTAACCCCTCTCCGTTAGCAAACTCCTGCCTGATCCCTTTCAGGTGAGCCAAGTTGAGCGCCCACTGACCAGCTCCAGTGCGTGTTTCCAGCCAAGTCACAGTCTCTGCCTGGCATTTGCTCTTCTACCTGGGCAGAGGTGACAGCGTGTGACCTGCCGTTGGTGGCCGGATGGTCCTGCTGGCCTGTGGGACTGCTCTGGTGTGTCCGCAGGTGAAAGCCCAGCAAAAGCGTGATGTCTGACCCAAGGAGAAATCTGAGCAAGGCAAACAGTTTCCTAGCTACAGATGACGTTTCCAATATGCCATTCCCTCTGGGGACACATTTTGCCTGGCACAGTGAACTGCTTTCTGTTTATCAGGGAGGAAGGCACTGATGTGTGCCCTCTATGTGCCCCAAGGCCTCCTGGAACTATAAAAGCCAAGGCTGATAAAGATCCAACACAAAAAATACTTAGGAACTGGGTCATTTGCTGTATGGGGGATGAACATGTGGTCTAAAGGAAAGGCGGCAGCAGTCGAGACTCACACGTGTTCCCAGCATCTCCAGGCTCGTTATTTTAATCTGCATCACACCATTTCCCATGCTGAACTAAATAACGACGACACTGCATGGGACAAACCCCACCTATTTATAAAGCTGGGTATGGATCAAAAAAATTGAAAAGCCAAGAGGTTTTCTAACAGCCCCCAGAGCCTGAAAATATAATTAACAGCAGGCAGTTTAATCAGCAATTTCAGAGTCGATGCTTAGTACCATCTAGTGGGCAATCAGCACCCCATCAGAAAGGAATTATTTCTTCACAGCACGATGTTATTATTTGTATAGCAGTGGCAATAGGTGCTCCAGGATCAGTTAAACGTCCCTGTGTGAAGGGAGGAGCTATACTGGTATGTACCTCAGAAGGATGATGAAGCCCTGCCTTTATTATTGCTGTAGTCATCTTCCAGGTGCTGTCCCTGCAGCCTCACTCTGTTGGGTGCTTGTAAATACTCTTAAAGGAAGTGATCCAGGTAAAATGTTCTAGTTAATGTTTTTGAATCACAGATTTTTCAAAACACTGCATCTCAGTTTTACAGCATAGAGAATTAAAAGTAAATTTTTTTTTTTCAAAATCTAGTTCCCATTTCACCATCCATCTAGTTTATCTGCCTGCAGATGCCTTGTTCTCATTTAGCACCAGCATCTCTTCAGATCGAAGCCACTGTTCCCCAGAAAGTTAAAGCAAAGTATAAGGTTCTCGGAAAAGGACAATGTTTTGCAGGTCTTCATGCAGAGATAAATCAATTTTTCTCCACCAGGGCAATCTGCCTGAGCATGGCAGGTTGTGTTTTGCCTAGCACCCTCAAAGAGCAGTGCCAGCAGTAATTGCCCTTCTCATACTGCCTTCACCCTGAGTTTTTTGCTGTAGCGTTACAGCTGGTGCAGATTTCTTCCAGGGCCTTCATGGTTCCGATGAGCATTGCTCAGCCACAACATGCATTCATGACCATTGGATGTCATTGCACCTGCAATGCCTTGTCATTGGATGTCATTGCACCTGCAATGTCTGCTTTCTCCCTTAATCTTCTCCAAATTATGTCCGTTCCCAAGGAGTCCTCACCAGGGCTCTATCAGTGACAATGGATAGAAAAGGAACAAAAATTGGGCCATCACTGGTCCCTCTAACACATGTAAGAAAAACAGAAGACCTGGCTTTCAGGGATTAAAGCAGGAGCTAGAAAATTAGCAGACCTCAAGCAGTAGTCCCAAGATAGATTTGGATAAAATTGCTTGTGTCTCTGTGGACTTTGCTGGTCATTATCAGCGGGAGACAACAGCTGCGCGCCATGGTTTAAAGGACTTTGAACTCTAATCTCCATGGCATAGCAGCCACATTCTCCTGTCAGGATTTCCATCCTCTCCGAGGTGCTGGCAACGCTACACAGGAATCATGGCAGCCCCAGATACAATAGCAGGGTGAGATGTGTCGCGGCGCACCTTGTGGAGTCGAGACGGACTAAAGAGAAACACTATTGCCACGTGCATAGGTTCAGGCAAAGTGCCAAAAATGGCCATTTATTGTTTTGTTACACTGTTTATATAGACCTCAGATAGTACCTGTCAGATGCTGATAGGCTCTTCGTGTTCTTCTAGACGCTGGTAGGCTGTCTTCCTCTTGCTATTGGCTGTTGTTACCTGTGCAGGGCTTCTGCACTCCGCGGTCCTACGTTCTGGACTCTCACCTCCCGTTCACATGCCCGACATTCCGCGGCTATCTTAAGGGTACACAACTACTAACTTGTCCACAGACCCGCTGCAGACCCCAACAGAGATGAATAGTTGGGTCCCACTGCTGCTTTCATCATGCCCAAGGGAGCTGGCAGTCAAATAGGAATGAGTAATGTCTAAATTTTATCCTCATTTAAAGCACAGTGTCTGGATTCCTGTGTAAAACATCCTAACAAATTCCTTGCATAGGCAGACACAGTGGAGCTGGCTGGGACACCCGTGGCTTTAACTGGACAGGTGAGAAGTCTGCCAGGGAAGGCAGGTACCAGCTTATTTACATAGCCCAACCTTATTTAGTATGTATGAAAACAGTCTGTACATGATAGGAAACTTCTCCAAAGGTTTTTGTGTCAGGCTATGTAATTCCATGTCAGGGCATGAGCAGCTCAGGAGCCCGCCCATGCCTCATCCCACTGCAGGTGCTGCACCACCTTCCAGCCCAGCTGAGACAGTGCCCCTTGCTGTCACCTGCCCCCAGGTACGGAGTGAACCGGGAGGGTGTTTTCTGCAGCTGGGCTATAAAGTCATTACAAAGCAAATATGCTGTGTTCAAAGCGGCAGAAATCCCAGCGCTGCCTCTCTGAGGCTTGTTGCACATGCCAAGGGCCAGGGACAGAGACAAGAGGACTGGGGACAGGCACCATGCCTACACGCAGTCCAGAACACTTTCTAAGGCTCCACTAAATCCCACTTTTGAACAGCACCTTGGAAATATTTCTGAACCTAATGAATATTCACCTCTTGCTAGATAGAGCAAGGTGTCTCCATCCTCATACTGTTAACTGAGCTCCTCAGAAAGGCACAGTAAAAGAAGGAGGAGGAGGAGGAGAAGGAGGAGGAGAAGGAGGAGGAGGAGGAGAGCACAGCTGCCACAGCCACCGTCATGCCCAAAATCAAGATCTTCAGCAGGAGCTCGCACCAGGACCTGTCCCAGAAGATCGCCGACCGCCTCCGCCTGCAGCTGGGCAAGGTGGTCACGAAGAAGTTCAGCAACCAGGAGATGTGGTGAGGTGGAGCTGCACTACTGCTCCCAATGCAACAGCCTGCAGCAGTCCCAATGACAGTCAGACCCAGGAAATAGATTTAAGGACCTCCAGTTTTGAGGGGAGTTTGGCAAAGATCAACACCCTGCGAGGTCATGCCTATAGCTTTCCCCACGGGTTTCTGCAAGTGCAGCTGGACACCAATGAGCTCCTGACTATCCTGAGGCAGTGTGTGGTGAGCCCTGAAGTCCGGGACCGCAAAACCTACATCTCCCAGCTGGCTGAATACAAGCAAGAGCTCGCCCTCAAGTTCAAGGAGTTTCGGGCATCCTGCCGCCGCATGGCAACCATCGACAAGAGTCCTACCCACATGCTCTCTGCCATCACGAGCAGCTTCCAGGTGCTAAGCAGCCTCATTGAGACATTTGCGAGACTGGTGTATGTTGTGCGCTCAGAGTCCCAGCGCCAAGAGCTGCTACTCTTTTTCAACCTCCCGCTCCTTTTCAGCCCTAACTCTTTCTCAGCCTCTACATCCCCACCCCTTTTTTTTTTTTTCCTGCTTCTACTTCCAGCCACCAAGGCAGATGAGAGTGCCTTGTTTTATACCATTGTTTTATTCCCATCAAGTGCCAGTCATTAACAGAACCAGCTGGTAGGCAGTGCAGTCACAAGACAACAGAAAGAAAAAACAGTCCTCAGCCACAGGTTTTCGGCATGAAAGTGTGTCTGTCCTTCATTAAGTGGCTGGTGGTAATTGAGTGGCAATTGTATGCAGGAATGTGCCGTGAGACTGCCTGTCTTGACTGACATCACCATGAAATTTGATGGTGTTAATGCACTGCTTAAAACTTCCTGGAAAATATATTCTCAGGCCATGAAACACAAAGGTATTTCTGATTAAATGCATCTCCATAGAATCAGGTAAACAAAAAGGGGGTTTTGCCATTCTTGTGCTTTCAGGTTCTCCTTAGTTGGACAGTAATTCACAATTTCCAAAATGAGGGAACACAGCAGCTCAGGGTATGAGCTTGTTCTGCTACCAAAACCATCTTGTGCTTGTCTGCATTGTAAACACAGGAAAATTAAATAAAATTCTTTAGATTGGAAGTAGGTGATTTAATGTATTACATTTTGCTTTCAGAACGAAGCAAGCCAACTGGAATTAGGTGCTTTAATTCTGAATAAGGGTGACCACATAAGACTTGAGATTCTCCAATGCACTTTCACATCCAAACTACACTTTAGCTGTGATAATTTAGAGTGTCCTTTGACAGACAACCTGACCAACAGGCCAGTGGTTTTCAACCACCCAGTCTCTCCCTTCATCCCATTTAGGCCAAGAACCAGATAACATCTCTCCATTCAAAGCTGGTTCGCCTTGTCTCTTTTTCAGTGAATGGCAATGCAAGCTGTTAATAGACAAGCTATGGCTGAGGAACCTCATGAGCAAGGTTTTGGGTCTTGTTTAACTAAGACTTTGGTGCATTAAGAACTTCTCCATCAAATGTCTGACATCCTGTTCTAACAGCTTTGCTAGCAATAGTGATAAATTGTTAAGGTAAGTGGACTTTAGTCCTCATAACTAAAGTGCTGTCTAACCTACAAAGACATTGTGGTAGCTGAAACACTGACGAGTAGCAGGAGTTTTCTTAGGTGGCACCAGTGGCCCTTTAACGCTGCTTTTAGCAGCACAAGGCAGCAAGATGACACGGAGCTGGGGAGGCTATGTCCAGCCACAGCCCCTGGTTCTGTTTGCCGGAGGAAAAGAAGGTGTCATCCACCAGCAGCTCTGCAAAATCTTCCCTCCTGGGGGGCAGCTTCCGTCGGGTCACTGGGCTTCCTGAAAGCACCTTGGCCTCTAGCTCAGAAAGGCAAAAAAAAATCTTTAATTTTACACATGAAAGGTTGCAGTCCCTGGTTTACAGGATTAGGGATCTAATTTCACCTTTTGTCAAATTTTTCACTCCCGCAAATCCCATCTCCATGATCCCAGGAGGAAACTGATAGACATGCTACTTCAAAAGTCCTATGTAGAGGAAAGTCAGACAGTTCATCAAGGAGAGGCATGATTTGCATGTTTTAATATACCTTCTGCTGCCTTCAGCCACAGGTTCCTGGTGCCTGGTTCACGAAGAAACTGGGAGGGGAAAAGGATGTTGGTGGCACAGAACATACTCATTCTCCATTGAAGAGCAGGGGTGGGGAAATGGAATTTAAACAAAGACTGAAGCAAATGGTTCAAAACCAGAAAAAGGATTTTGGGGACTGGAAAGAAGTTATCCATCTTCTAAATTCTTCAAACTGCAATAGCAGCAACAAACCTGTAGTCTCTGTTTTACAGGGAGGTGAGGCCTTGAAGTTAGTTTTAGATTATACGTAGCTTTATCACATTGATAATTGAGCATTGATGATAACTTTTTAACACATGTGGTGGAGGAGCCAACGAGGAAAGGAGTGATGCTGGACCTGATACTAACAAACAAAGAAGGACTGGTTGGGGATGTGAAGGCTGGGGACAGCCTTGGCTGCAGCAACCATGGGATGGTGGAGTTCAGGATCCTGCATGGAAGAAGCAGGGCAACAAGTAGGATTACATCTCTGGACTTCAGGAAAGCTAACTGCGCTCTTCAAAGACCTGCCTGGAGGAATCTCATGGGTTAGAACTCTAGAAGGCAGGGGGGCCCAAGAGAGCTGGTTAATATTCAAGAACCACCTCCTCCAAGCTCAAGATTGGTGCACCCCTATGAGTAAGAAGTCAAGCAAAGGAGGCAGGAGACTTGCANGCGCTCTTCAAAGACCTGCCTGGAGGAATCTCATGGGTTAGAACTCTAGAAGGCAGGGGGGCCCAAGAGAGCTGGTT
>VZSC01015878.1:10807-34249 GCA_013398225.1 Steatornis caripensis
GCGTAGTTCACATTGATTTTTTTTCTCAATTACCAGAATTAAAGATGTCCCACTGTCTGGTAGCACTGTCTTACGTTTGTCCGTAGCCATCCCAGCAGTGTTGCAGTATACCTGATGCTGTAATTAGGGAGCAAGACTTGGAAAATGGAAGTAACATTTTCAGAAAATTTTAGAAGGCAAAATATGCAAATCGGGCAGTACACAGACATCAGACATGGACATTGCAGAGAATCCAAGGCTTTCTGGACCTTCAGTGTTAAGATAAATTGTTCTAGAGGAACTCTAGGGGAAGCAGTTGTATTTCCTATCGTGGAGGAAAGCAGATAAAGAAATGGGACAGGAGGAGGTACAGAACCACACCTGAGGAAAGTGAGCAGAAATGTTTTTTAATGGGTGTCAGGGAGGGAGTGACAGTGCTGTAAGAGTCAGTGAATGGATAAACGGGGAGAAGCATTGCCTGAAGGTAGAAAGGGAAAAGGATCCATTAATCATTTTTGAAGACACCCATATAGCCAGAAGGAGATAGAACAAGAAAGGTAATGACAAACACCTGTGTTTTGCATATACTGGAGCGTCGCAGAGACCAGGTTCCAATAATCAGGGATGAAGAGTAGCTGGGTGGGAATTTTAGCTGTGTAGGCAAAAAGGCAGAACTGGATTTCAATCTCCAATCACTAGGGAAGGGAGAGAATCCAGTTATGTCCTAGACTCTATTAGGGAGCCAGCTATTCAGATTCGATTCACTTGGAGCAGTACTTAGATGGTACAGATGGAGGTGCTTTAGAGGAGCCTAAGGTGGTCCCTAGGCAATGTATATGCATGACAGAATTTATGAAATCTTCACATTATTCTATCAATGCTTTATTAAAATCTCAATTCTGAAAAATGTTGATTGGTACTAACAGCTTGATGGAAGCAGTGAGGTTTGCATATGGGCGGAATACGGCAGAAATTACTGTAGAGGTCAGACACCATCTGGCCGTGATCAGAGAAAGCTGTGAAAGCTTAGATCATTTCTGTCTGCAATTTAACTGCTAGAGCCAGATTTCCGAATGGTTCATGATTGTGTGCAGTTGCTGTATGTACATCTCAGATGCTATTTGTAAGCCAGGTCTTTTTCACATGCCTATTTGCATGTGTAATGACGATATGATTTCTGTTTGGGCATGAGTGTTTCTGCTTGGAGCGTCACACTGGGGAGGAGGCTGAAGGTGCAGACAGAAGGCCTAAACCATGGAGGCAGAGAAAAACAGCTTGTGTGTGAAGAGGGCAGAGGAAATTGCAGTTGTAAGAGCTCCTCCATAACGGGGAGACCAGGTAGCCCAAAAGCATTTGGGTGCCCAAGGTCCCTTTCCAGAGCAGCTATTTAACAGAGCCCCAACAATGCATATGAGATGATGAGTCAGGAAGCACCAGTGTGAGGAATTTCACGATGTGCTGTGAAGGAGGAAGTTACCACATGAATGGCATTAATTGCCCACACATACTGGTCTGAAACTGCTGCTCCAGCTGCTCNCAGAAGCAGACAAAACATGGCCAAATGCTGAATATGATTCCTCTCCTCAAAATACGTCTTATTCTTAATCTNCTCCAGCTGCTCTGTTGTCTTCGGACCAGTCTGTTTCCTGTCTGTATTACTTAGGGAACTTGAAAAAGAAAGGGAGGGGCTAGTGGTACTCCATAGAAGCAGACAAAACATGGCCAAAGGCTGAATAAGATTCCTCTCCTCAAAATACGTCTTATTCTTAATCTTGGTCTCCCATTACTATTCTTTGCCAGAGCATCGCAAATAGACTTGATGATGGCAACCCTGATTCCTAAGCTTCCGCGTCCCAAGGCCTGTAAAGTTTTTGGTTGCTCGTTGTTCTTAAAATTCTAACTGTATCACTGCTGCAGTGATGGATTGGCCTACTGCTGTAGCTCTAGGCTGTGTGTATTCAGAGTCAAGAATATCTGTGTGTTTTCTCTGTGCATCTGCAGAGCCTCCAGCACAAGGGCTTCATCACGTTTTTGAGTGCCCTTGTTGTAGAAGCATAACAACACAGTGGCTTGGGAGACACAATCAGGGAGACGTTGGCCAACATTTTGGGCAGCTCCTGCTGAAATTCATGAAAGGAATAAGAAAAAACTTATTTCTGGAAAGATTTAATTTGGAGGTGGGAATGGAGACACTTGGAAACTGCGAGCAATGTGATATAAAGCAAGATGCTGAGAGAATCCTGAATAAATCAATTGAAGTGGAGGGAAAGGTGATTGTATTTTCTCATCGAGTAATGCTTATAAGCGTAGTTCCTGGACTGGTTTGCATTTGGCTTTTCTGTATTAGCTCAGAGTCAGAAGAGTTATATGGTTGTTTATTGGGGCGATAGAACATTTCCCAGGCTGCCTGCTGGCTGCCAACACACGTGGGATGCTTGGGCCTGAATCCTGCAAGACTTTGTGATGCACAGTGAAAAATACCTTGTGCTGTCTGGTATGGGCATGGGACATGACGTGAAGCCAAGGTGAGCAAGAGGCTCTCTGAACTGAGCACCTGGAAACTGAAACACCTTGGCTATCTATCTCTGGGCTTTTTCACAGGACTGGAAAAGAAGCAATGTTTTGAGGAGGATTGTTTTTAAACAAACATTTTTATCTTAGTAGAGGAACTTTTGTTGCCCTGCCAGACCTCTGTTTTGTGGCCAGGAGTGGCATTGTGCCTCCCTTGTTTTGCTTGCCTACATGTTTACATGTGCACACGATCCGATAACTGTAAAAGAATGGATCACACCAGCCTGTTTTCTCAGTTACTAGTAATTAGTACTGCTAGAGTGAAATTTACCCTATGCGTGAGTGTAGGGGAAAATCTATAATACCACTCGTGTCAAACTAGGCATAAGTCATTCTTGTGTGGTTCGTGGTCTCAACACTAGCATTTAGCAGAGTGATGAGTATCATCCTTTCTAGAGAAAGCAATTGATTCCGTTGATTTTGCTAGTAGCTTTTTTAGGGAATCATTTAGCAAGGACGGAAGAAAAGAGCGACGTTTGTTCTGTGAACCAAAGGCAAGGCAGTCATTCCAACGTGGACAGTCTGTGCCCGTACTGTGAGCCAGGGAGCAGAGAGAGAATGCAGATCTCTGTGCAGTGTCTGTGAGTCAAGGGAGATTAAACGTCAGAGGTGAGCTTTTGTGATGCAGACAGAGTGTGCCGAGATGAAAGCGTCCTGTGATACAGTAACGCAATGTCAACATTTTACAGTTAATTCATCTGAAGGAGCTTAGGCATAGAGGAACAAACTACCTAGCAGTCCCTGTAGTCTCTGATCTTGTTCCTATTTAATACTCTTTTGAGTTAATTCTATTAACCTTCCTCACTGCATAAACACCAAGAAAGTAGAATGTCCCAGACTGAGAGCTCCCAGCACAAACTCAGATCAGGATGTCCCAGTCAATTTGACATGGCAAATTAATATCTTTTACTTTGGAGTGTATTTGTGTAGCATTTAATGTTCTTTTTCTAAATTGTGATTCTTGTGAATGACAAGGATCTCGTGCAGAAAATCCAGTGGTACAGTGTTTGATGTGCTGTGGACCTATACTTAGTAAATACATATACTAAAAATATAATTAGTAATGATTAATAATATTAGCTCATAGGACCCTTTGTCTGAAGAGTTCAATAGGTGGCTTTTTCAAAGGACCCTCAGAGATTTTGGCTGCTTTCAAACTATCAGCTAAAATACAGTACCAAAGGGAATATATGTCATTATCCTCTTCCTTCAAATGCTGCAACTGAGGCACAGATGCGATGTGACTTCGTCAACATCATCCAGCTTGCCACTGGTAGAGCAATAGATAAGAGGAACATCCTAGGTATCGCTACATCTGGTTTTGTTGCTCTTCCTCCTGGCGGAGGGGGTCCTATGTTTTCAGTACAGTGTAAGAGTCACAACTGACTGATGTTCTTGCTGGAGAATACTAGATGTTTCTGGAATTACTGCAGCCTTGTTTCTCTGGGCAATTTTCTTTTTCAGTAATACACCAATTTCTTCTCGTGTTAGCCTTGATTTCTTTATACATTCCTGTCAAGCTGACAAGGGCATGAGTGTAAAAAACAAACTTCGGAAGATTGCACGGGGCAGATACAGGTTGCGTCAAAAGTGTATCTTAACTTGCTAGCTGAGCTGTTGCTGATCAGTATGAAATGCTCCCCTACTTTCTCTTAAGAGTCAGCTCAGGTGAGGAGATGAAGGCAAAATCCAGAACAGACCCTACTCCAAGCAATTGAAGTAGCTGAATTTGAGGCTGGGAACTGTTCAAATGAAGATCAGTCCTGAACAAACAGTTGGTGTTGCATCTCACTTTTGAACATGGGCAAGGTCTGATGGATGTTTCTCTGCTGCTTTATGCTGTTTCTGTTGGATTTTAGTCCAAGATATCAGGAATTGCATCCAAAGTGCAGTGTATTTTAGGAGATCCCTTCCATGTCTGACCAGAATGGGAAATTATCTTCCAGTTACGGATTCAGTTAAAACTTAAACTTCTCCTGGATTTGGGGAAACTCTTTAATGAAATACATATCGCTCTGCATGTTCCAGAGGTTAATATTTCTCTTTCTCATGCTCTCAAATTTTTAGTAAGGATTAATGGCTTGGCACACAGGAACTGAAATCAATAGTCTTGTCAGGTGTATTAGTGTGCTGCCAGTGCCGCAGCTTTGCTTTAGCTAGGGAGTTGGTCAAAGCCTCTTTTCCTTACCTAGCTTAGCCCTTGTCTACCCTACAGGAGGAAGGTTTCTGCTAGCATTGTTGCCTTGCCTCATGCATGACAGAGAAGAACTTTGTCAGCTTGGCTGATTTCCATCCATAGCAGTAGTTTTGCTGGCATAATGATATGGGATGAGGGTTTGTTGCAATATAACATAAGCTAACCTCAATTATTGATCAATCTCTTTCACTAAATGTTTCTGCCCACGCAGAATGAGAAAGAGTAATGTACTCATGGCATGTGCATAGGAGGTTTACTCATGACCTGCCCGTATATCCATGGAAAGTATTCCTGTTAAGCAGGAAAGCAATCTGAGCAATTTCAAGGAATTGCCTTGAAATTAGTCCTTAGTGAAGGAATTTGATTATGAAAATGACGTGCTAGAATTACTTTTCAATTAGGAAAAGATGGGAGGTCCAAAGACAGGAGCTGACGTTTCAGCTGACTTTGGTACAGAAGGTGGAAGAGATGTTATTTTTATCATCTGGGCACTGAAACAATCACTAGACTCCTAAGGTTTTTTTTTCTTTAATGAAATTCATATAGCAAAGGCTCTAGAAAGCTACAGCCGTAAAGAACCTAGAACTTTCATTTGAACCTAGAAACTGTTTTTTTGTCCAAAGCTCTGTCCACAAGTTAAACAAATACAGGTTGTAGTTAAGATCATATTACAATATAGTAACTTGTTCTCTGGAGCTCTTATCGGTAGGCAGACAGCAGCTTGCAGGCATTCTAGGTCAGCCCCAGTGCACACATTTTGTTGGAGGATTAATTTAAAGGATAATTCACATATCAACAGTTCAGTGGCATTGAACTCCTAAAGTTACTGCACTCGTAGGAAGTTTACACAAGTAATTAATGGCCAAAGTCTGATTAATAAAGTATATATGTAGATTGAGCATACATTGTAAAGCAAGCACTGCTGAGCAAAGATAGATACTGAAACTTTTTATGCAGGAAGTGTAAGAGGCATCTTTTTGCAGGGATAGTTGAACTATGTGCTGCCACCATGCTCATAAGCTAAAGAGAATCCACAGAGCTAGGACAAAGTGTGGTCTAACCCAGCCTAACTCTCTCCATCTGCCACTGGAACAGGTACCTAGGGAGGAAGCCACCAGCAGAAGCTGGTGTCACCAGAGCCTAGTCAGGAAGCTGCTGCGTCGCACCAGTGAGAGCACTGCACTGAATCCCAACTGAGTCATCTGCATGTGACCCTCAGTCCTGGTGCTATGGCCACCTGTGCCTGCTTTGTGGCAGGACCATCAGGAGCGGGCTTTCCTTTCCTGCATAATGAACCTGACTCCTGCTGAGCTTCTGTACCTGCAAGGGATGTGCCATGTGCTGTTGTTCAGAAAATGAGAGCGTTTACAGGTGTAGGACTATATTTATGTAGGCAAATTCAGAAAACATAACGGAGATTGGAGCAATATAGCCTGTGCTGTGGGCATATAATAAAGTTAATTGGTAACTCAGGCCCTAAAGAATGGAAATATTAAAGCAACAATCCTTGCACTCATATGTGATCTAATCCATCTCAATTCAAAAATGAGCAAATCAAGACAGGATACAGAGTATTGATGGACAAACATTGCTGAGTCCAAAGTCATCAGCAGAGCTGTGGTGATGCTCACAGAGGTTACTTTGGCAAAGATTTCTGGCTGTCTCTTTCTTATTGTGTTAGCCAAATGTAGTCCCATCCTAATGGATGCTGTGACCTTAACTTTGGCTGTCCAAAGCCTGATGTTCTCAGCTTGAGATGAAAGTAAATGAGCTTCTTTTTCTTTACTTGGCTTTGTAGCTCACTGAGCTTAGTAAACTCTTGGTTTGGGTGAATACTGAGAAGAAATAGGAGATACACTTTTATTTGTTGCTCCTTATGTTGCATTAAAGAGATTGCTAAGGATCAATCGTATACTGTCAGATAAGACAAGAGTAGTTTTGGAGACTCAAGATCTGCCAGATACTAATACTAATAAAACTATAGAAGAGAGAGAAGTTGCAAAACTGTGCTATTTATGTACGTGTGTATGAACCAGGCGCTTTCAGCCTAGGAGTGAGTGGGATGCTCATCACCGAGGAGGGTAAAGAGAGAATGTACTTAATTTTTTGGCATGTAGGGTTTGAAAGCTTGGCAGGCAGAGAGTTATTAACGTTGCACATGCAGAGCTTAATGTATTCTCCAGTGCTATGATACGCTCTCTGACTCTTAACATAGCTGTAATAGTGGTGAGAAGCACCTTTCGTTCTGTGTTTGGATACCTGTTCCAAGCTCAAGAATTAAAAGGATTCTGCTCCCTACATAGCTGTGTCCACCAACACACATTCTTTAAATGAAACCAGTTGTGCATCTTTTGAAAATATCTGATACCTTTAGCAGCAGAAACAGGCACCACTGGGTTTGAGACTAGAAATTCTAATAAATCCTATTTCAGTCTGACTTGCAAGTCCTCAGCCTTCCTGGTAATTATTTTTTTTCTGTTAGTCTTTTAATTTTATTGCAATCTTCAAATATGGAGGTGCTCAGCAGCAAATATTATACTCTAGCTGTGCTTTCAGGTAGGTTGTGGTCATTCAGTCATTGTGTGCAAGGGCTGGATGTAGATTTTTAAAGCTTTAATTAGAGGGGGGGGTTGCTGTAGTAGCTTATTTTGCGCTTGACAATTGCCATCTTTTTTGGGAGCAGCAGTCACTATATAAATCTTCTTGCCTGATCCTAAAGGCTACGCTACTGCTATGAAATGTGCATGTGTGTGTGTATGTATTGTGGGCGATGGGGAAAGACTGAACTGCTGCTACTCGCTACAAAGAGCCAAGCTGCTGCAGTTGGGGACAAGGGAGGCAAGAAAAGATGTTGAGGTTTCAATGTTGAGCGGATAGGCTGCACAGGTCCTCCCAGGTCCGCCACTCCTTTGTAGCAGTGAGCCAGCTAGCTGTCAAGCGTGAGTAGGACAGGAAGAGGCAGGCAACTAATGGGCAGCATTTCTTACTTGAACTGCATGGAAAAGGCAGCAGGCCTGATATGATACAGCCAGATTTTGTATTGTCTCTTATTTTCTATCTGTTCTCATTCTTTGTCATTGCTGCTCTCTGGCTTTGGTCTACTCCTGTTGATGTTATCTATGGCACTGAGCGTTTGTGCTTTGGAATTATTTTCTCTTCCTCCTTCTCTCAAACTGCACAGGCAGAATTTGTTTAGTTCAGAATTAACAGTGGATGTATCTAGATTCCTAAGCAAATTAATGGGAATAATATAGATATATGGAAAGATGCAATTCAAGCTCTGAATTGCTTATCGTAAAGTTTTATACTCTTTGAGCTACAGTTCCATAAGTGGAAGTATTAGAACTGGTAATACTGGAGCTCAAAGGTGAGATAGAGTCTGTCCCCCACCCCTGCATCTTGTAACTATCTAGACATAGATGTGGTAGCACGATTAGATGAATGCTGTTTGTTTTAACAGGTCTTAGGGGAACATTAGGAGGGTTGCTGTATTGTATACTGTGGCTACTGGTAACTTCACATTGCCAGAAGGGGGAAAACTCAAATGCTTCTACTTCCTAAGAACAAATCTTAGCACTTGACACTTCAGGGAGAGCATCAGTTATCCATGATCTGCACGGGGCTGATGACACACAGCTGAACAGTAACGACTGCATCCAGGAAAGCAGTGATGCGTAGTGTGCGAGTCACCGAGCTCCTCCGGCCAGAGAGGTGGTATCTCAGTTCTAGCACCCTGAGAAGTGACTGTGAGCAATGCCAACAAAGCTTTCTTACCGTATCAGTGTTCGCAAGCAGAGGGAACGCTGAGGTTTGGGAATGATGGCAGAGATCAAAAATGGCATTTAGAAATGGGACTTGAGAATGGCATAGTAATTCCTGTTAAATCTGTGCCTTTCTGATTATTAGCCATTTTAGGTGGAATGGGTTTTGCATCTAGAACAAGTCTCTGAACAGATGATTAATGGTTTTATCTGTAATAACTTTACATTTTATAGAACCCTGCTAGGAGTCCGCATCTGGTGAGCCAAGCTATTTAAAGCTGTGTTAATTCTGTTAATTGTTCTACGTTTATTTGGATTGCTGGCACCTGCGGGCTTTAGGATAATGTAGGGGGGGTATATTTTCTCCCTCTTTCTGGCTGAGAAAATGGAGAGGACTATTTCCTCAGCTAGGAACAGCAACCTTGGCAGAACATCCTGGCTGGATTGGTTGTCCGTGAGATTTCCTTCTTTTACTACAGCTGAGTGCAGTGAGATGCCAGCCAGTGGCAAGACATTCCCTTGATTGGGGCAGGACGTAGGCCGACAATCTCCTTTTGCATGCACTTGCCATCACCAGGCAGTGGCAGCAACAGGGAATGAAGCCAGTGATTTTTAGAAGGCTGATCAGGTCCATCCCATTCTGATCCTGCTTCTCAGCTGCTTCCCGATGTTCGTTTTCCAGTTTGGTTTTGGTTGTGAACTCCTCCGGTAGATTTCAAGCTCTGAACAGATGTGAAAACAAGTATGCTGATGGTTTCTGAACTTTTGTCAGAGAAAAGATCTGTCAGTGGAATTCAGAACGTTTGAGGTGACTAAAACATTGCTGTGAAATGCTAGGTGGGCAGTACGGTTGTTTTTGTTTTGCAGCTGGATTGGACAAACCACTGGGACAATCTGGACCAGGTTCTGACGAAAAACCGTTTCCCAGTCTTTTGCTGTTGTACCTCTGGGAAGATTCTCGCATGGGCAGCAAAATGGGAAAGCAAAGGTTTTCACTTGCTTTAACTGCTGACTTAAAAGTGCAGCAGATCCTGAAAGGCTTTGTACTTGGAGGCTTTTAGCTAATATGAGCTCACTATGTCTGTTACCTGAGTGGGCAGGAGAAGAGTTGGCCATTCTTGTTTATGTGAGTGCTAGTTCTCTCTCAGATCTGTAACATCGGCTTCAATCTACGCTTCAACTTTGGCAATGCTAGGACATCTTCCCAACAAATCTGATGATTAATTAAGAAGATCTGTTTGCACTCTGTTACTTGTTTTGTGGCTGTCTTCAAAACTGCAATTTTTCTTGAGAAGACCATTGAGATGCTAGGGTGAAGTCTGTCCTCCTGATACTGATGATGTGACCACAGCTGGGTTTCTGCAGTTGCCCTATAACCCTTTATGGCCACTAACTAAATGGGGTGTTGATTGTAGCCTCCCAAAGGAGGGTCTGTCACATCACCCGTCTTGAAGGTATAAAGAACTGTAAAGAAAACCACCTGTAGCACAGGGGAAAGCTTTCTTGAGTTCGACAAACCATGGTCCTTGTGACTTGTCACTCCTAAAGGACAAGACTGCTGTGTTTGTCATCTCTCTCAAGTAGAAGCTGTTACTGGGAATGTCCAGTTAAACAATCAATTGCAATATTAAAATTGGTTACAAAGCAAAGCTCAAGAAAAGTGTATGCTGTTCTCACATTTAAGAATGGGTTCTTCCTCTGCAGCTTCAGGGTTCAGATAACCAGGCAAGCTGTCAGTTGAGTACTTTACTCCATTTCCCTGGTTTATATTCCAAGCCTGATTTGTCCTTCATCTGACATAACAAGAACACTGAATGCCTCCATTCTCCTTTACCCGAGCTTGGTATGCCTGCTTCTCTCTCCTTGCCTGAGCTTGCTTCCTGTTCTTCATGACTGCACACTAGGACATTACACAGAAATGCGGCGTTGTCACTTCCTCTCTCTTCTCCATTTTTTCCTTAATATGTATTTCTAGTATGTTCTCTTAATTAGCATATGCTTAGCTCTTTTGGCTTCAGGCTAGTTTTCCTGTTTACAACCTCTGTGACACATTCTGTTAGAACTTCAGAAGTCATACATCACAGGAGAAATTAAGTATATAACTTATTAGGTTAATAACTTTCATCTCATTGTGAGCTTCACATAAAGTCTCTACGATACACATTAATAATTCAAATGACAGCTTTGACATCTAGTGCATTTTCTAGATCATTTCTAGGCATTCTTAGGAGTTTTCGTCATGTTTGAAAACCTCAGCTGATTTTTAAAAATTTGATTCCAGCTCTGTTTATTCCTCCTGGAGGCTGGATTTGCCAGTGCATTTAGCAGAGGAGGGCAAATAAATTTTGGTGTCCCTTTTGGTTTTGCAACTGGAACTTATGGAAAAGACTTGCTTTGTGTGAGGACAGCTTTTGGTAAGAATAATAGAATAGTTTGGGTTGGAAGGAACCTTTATAGGTCATCTGGTCCCATACCCCTGCAATAAGCAGGAACATCTTCAACTAGATCAGGTTGCTCAGAGCCCTGTCCTATTTGACCTTGAATGTTTCCAAGGATGGGTCATGTACCACCTCTCTGGAGAGCCTGTGCCAGTGTTTCACCACCCCTCATAATAAAAAAAATTATTCCTTATATTTAGTCTAAATTTACGCTTTTGTAGTTTAAAACCATTACCCCTTGTCCTATTGCAGCAGGCACTACCAAAACATTTGTCCGCATCTTTCTTATAATCCCCCTTTAAGTACTCACAGGCTGAATAAGGTCTCCCTGGAGCCTTCTCTTCTCCAGGCTGAACAACCTCAGCTCTCTCAGCCTTTCTTCATAGGATAGATGTTCCATCCCCCTGATCCTTTATGTGGGCCATGCTCTGGACCCAGTCCAACAAGTCCATGTCTTTCCTGTTGTGAGGATTCAAGACCTGGATGCAGTATTACAGGTGAGGTCTCACCAGAGCGGAGCAGTCACCTCCTTCGACCTGCTGGCCATGCTTCTTTTGATGCAGCCCAGGATATGGTTGGCTTTCTGGGCTGTGAGTGCACATTGCTGGCTCATGCCCACCTTTTCATCCATCAGTACCCCCAAGACCTTCTCAGGGCTGTTCCCAATCCCTTCATCCAGGGATTGCCCCAGCCCAGGTGCAGGACCTTGCACTTGGCCTTGTGAACCTCGTGAGGTTCACAACCAGCTCACTTCTTGAGCTTCTCCAGTTCTTTCTGGATGGCATCCCATCCCTCAGACCTGTCAAATGCACCACTCAGCTGGATGTTGTCTGTAAATTTGCTAAGGGTGTACTCAATCCCTATGCCACCGATTAAGATATTAAACAGTACTGGTTCCAATACAGACCCCTGCAGGAGACCACTTGTCATCTCTCTCCATCTGGACATTGAGCCATTGACCACTGTCCTCTGGATGTGACCATCCAACTAATTCCTCATCCGCTGAACAGTCCACCCATCAAATCCATATCTCTCAAATTTAGAGAGAAGGATGTTGTGGGAGACCATGTCAAAGGCCTATATCTGAAAACCACCTCCCTGAATACCCAGGCAAATCTAACAGAGCAGCTGTGTAGCAATACTCCACTAAAACCATTTCACAGACTCCACTTATTTGGAGTGCAGCAGATGAACTTTGATGATGGTACCGAGGACTTACGAATAGCATGGGCATTGTATTTTAACTGTGACAAACAGGAGCTTCCTTGGATTTATTGAGGCCTCAGTAAGTGTGTGGACAAGAGAGTTTTGCTAAATGTAGCCTACCTTTCAAAAGTCTTTCAGTGAGGTGTCTCACCAAAAGGCTCTTCAGGAATTAAAAAAAATCAGTGGGTAAAGAAGAAAGATCACTGCACAGAGGAAATACTGGTTGGAAGGTTGAAGACAGAATGTAGAGCTAAACAGGCAGTTTTCACATGGGAAGGTCCCAGTGGAGAAGGCTTCTGAGATCCATGCTGACATCTGAGGATTCGTTAGTGGAATTCTAAATGGAAAGAGATGTGGATGGAGAAGGCATACGTTTTGCTGAGAATATGACAGTATTCAGGTGAAGACTGTTTGCAGAGGATGATCTAGTAATGCTGAATAAGTGAATAAAGAAATGGCAGATTAAATTAAGTGTTGTAAATACAAATTGAGATATATCTATATAGAGAGAGGCAAAATAATCTGTTTTCCATATGCCGTAATGGGCTTTGAGTTGATTCTGATGTTTTAGTAAAGAATTTGAAAATATTTGCTCAGTGGTCAGTATTGGTTAAATAAGCACATCTAATGTTAGAGATTTTAGGAAGGGAATAGAGAACAATACAGAAAATATAATGATGTCATTAAATAAAACCACACTGGACACTGTCATTCTGTCCTTTTAATCTCAGAAAGAGGAGAAAGACAACGATGATCATCATCAAGCTCATGAAAGACACTTCTATACAAGGAATGGCCAAATAGACTATGTCGATTCATAATGGAATTAATGGAGAAAGGATGTGATAGTGGGGCATAAAATAATGTGTGATGTGGGAGAAGAATGAAAGGAAACTGTCATTCAGTTTCTTTTCAAATAGAGGGAGTAAGTCGTATCAAAGACAAAGGCAGGGCAAGCTTTAGAACAAAGTAAAATAAATACGACAACAATTAAAGCCATGGAAATCCTTGCCATGGGATGTTATTGTGACTGGAAAAACTCCCAGAAGAAAAATCCTTGATCTTATATAAAATACAAAGACATCATCTACTGTGTGCAGACTTTCCCAGCCCCAAACAAGTGAAGTCTGTGGAGTGGTTTTAGGAGAGTATTGCTACACAAGTGCTCTGTTAGACTTGCCTGGGTATTTGAGGAGATGATGTTCAGATATAGGATGCTGATCCAATGTAATATGGAGGATTTTGTTTCAAATTTTCCTGGTCCAGCTGCACCATGTCTATGCTCCCTGTAATATTTTTCAAGTAGATACTCCATTTGCTTTGCCTTATATTAACTACGAAGTGCTGTAACCCATCAGAAACCATGATACACATAACCTCTTTATTGCAAGTATTGCATAGCAAGGTAGTGTTCCTGAAGGCTTGCACACAGCTGAGGGGGAAGGCAGCTGGCAGTGGGATATCAGAGGAGTAGAGAGTCAATTTGGTATAAAGTCTGATATACAGGTTTGTGCAAAATTAGGCAGTAACGTGTAGATGTGGAAGTGAGATGTGTGAGTAGGAGAAGCTGGGGGAACAGAGAGAGAAGGGTTCCGAGAAGGCTGCAGTGCCATGTGTTGATCAGAGGTGTAGTGATGCCCATTGAATGAAATCAAGTGTTGATGTGTGTATCAGGAAGCTTACACTTGAGGAAGTTGTTCTAAGTTAAAAGAGCAGTAAGGAAGGCTAGATGAATCATGGATATTTAGGGTGAAGTGCAAGATAGGTTCACTTCTTTCACCATTTGTAATTATTAAGGTTCCAAAAAGGATATTAGCAAGCAGAGCTGTAAAACTGCCTCTGAGCTGTGTTGCGAGGTTATCTGCCTTTCAGTGTTTAGTGATCTTTCCATGTATGGAATTGGGAATTCTGTACAGGCTTGCAGGAATCATTTCCAGTAGGGAAATCTCTCCAGATCAGTACAGGCTGCCATTGCAGCAGACAACTCCCAGGCTTTAAATTGGGCTTGGGAACTTTTCCTTCCAGGACTTAACGTTCACATTGTGATTATGTGTATTTCTTTCCCTGTGGCTTAACTGTGGGAATAACTATTAAGAAAGTTTATTACTGCGCAACTGGGCCCTTTTTCTCAGCACTGAATCTATGCGGGGTTGTCTGTTACAGGAGACTTAAAAACCAAGGAGTGTTTTTTTTACTGGTGGCCTAGTGCTGTGTAAAAAAGGGATGAAAACAGACTACCCTACTGGGACAAACTCCAGAGAATCATAGATATTAGACGTAGTAAACACCTATCGGGTCACCTTGTCCATCTTCTGCTGCCAGAAGTGCCATCGTTTCCTTCAGTGTATTAACTCAGAAGCATTTGTCCAAAGAGCCGTTTGCCGTGGGACTGTGCTTGTCATTTTCTGGTTTTTAGTAGTTTGCTGCTGCTGCTGAAGATGTCTTAAAGACAAATAAGCCTTCCTGCACATGGGTTTCTTTGCATTTTGGGTGCTGAAGACTTAACAGTAAACATAAACAAAATTAAAAACTAACTAAACAGCAAATAATTATCTGGCAAATGAGATGTATTAGAGCTCTTTAGTTAGTTAATTATTGACTTCCTCTACTAAGAGATCGTGAGAAAAGTTGTCAAAAGTTATCCAATAGACAAGTGGCAGGATCAGGAATAGAAACCAGGCACTGTAACTCCTGATCTGTTGTCAAACTCAGTACAAAACAAATGCCTGCTGCTCAAAGTGGATCTGCAATCATCTGTCCTGTTGCCAGTTGTGTGATTGTGGCATGTAAGGGTTTCAAAATGTCAGAGGGTTTTAAGACCAAAAGAACCACCATACTCAGCTAGCTCAGGCTTCTGTTGATTATCGCCACTTACACAGTTTCGGAATGTTCATAAGCAAGAAACAGCAAGTCTCAATTTCTCCTACTTCCTCCACATTAAATCTACTAATTTTGGGCCTCTTTTGGGGAGTTGTGTTTTAATCAGTCTTGGTGTAAAGGCATTAAAGGACAATCTACTACTTTCCTTGGTAAGTTGTTGTGATGTTTAATTCTCCCCTACTTTAAAAAGAAATCAAGCCTTATATCCTTTGGAATTTGTCTGACAATAGCTCCCAAATGTTGATTCTTGTGATGCAGTTTTCTACTGAAACAAAGATGCTTCAGAAATCCAGTGTTTTTCCCTTAGTCACTATAATCAAGCCCCCACTTTATCTGTCTTTTGAAAAACTAAACATGGCGTTCCTTGTCTTTTACTGTAAGGCATTTAGTCTACCTCTCAAATAATGTTGAAGCTGCTTGATGTATTCTTTGCAATTTTTTAGAGTCCTTTCTTTAAGAAAATGTAGACATTAGAATTATACCCAAGATTTAAGTGCATATCATACCAATGCTATGTATTGCTTATTCTAGTCATATATCCTGAGAGTGAACTGGCTCTTTTGGCCATAGTGCTTTACTGGAAGCTCGCACTTTCTTCTCTAATGTCTCCTAAATTGTTTTCAAAGTCACAGCTTTGCAGAGTGCAGCTCCCCGCGACTTCCCTGTCCCAGTTCTGTGGTTCATGGCCTGTGTTCCAAGTTCATAAGCTCATATGTTTTCGTATTCAACTGTTTTAAAACTTGCTTGGATTCAAAGAGCCTGGACTTCCACGCTCTGTGAATCACTCTGTACGACTGCTCTCTCTTTCAAGTTATTTAATGCTCTGCCAAACTTGATGTTACTTTCAAGTATTAGCGTCAGTGCTTTTTACATTTACTACTAGGTGATTGATAAAATATTTCATACTTATGCATCAAATATGGATCCTTATGGTGCATCAGAAATGCCTTTTTTCAGTAATGGTACCCCTCTGACTACTTTTTGAGATTTGCCAGCTGAGGACTCTCTATCTATCTAATATTATGTCCTGTTTTGTTCTTGTATGCTGTTAATTTCAGCACAGTTGTCTTCTGGTGTTCAGTCAAATGCCTTAAAAAAAAGTTTCATCTGTGCCTTTACATTGTCATTCAAATGATATCAGGTTTATTTGACAGAAACTACTTTTACACAGGAAGGTCTAATGACATTAAGTATTGTATTCCTATCCTTTAGGGTTTCTGTTAAGCACTTAAGATAGAAGCTGTTGTGCTATTTCCTCCAGGGTTGGTGTTTCCTGCAGGCTAAACCTTTCTACAGTTATGTCTTGTCCCATTTGGCTTTTTAAAACATTCACACAACATTAGCATTCTTTTATTCTTCTGTTATCTTTCTGTTATTCCAAGATTAAAAATAAACCTCAGTGGATCAGAAATCTCCTCATTCAGCCCTTTTAAGACTTTGGAGCAAGTGACCCAGGTCTGTGAAATTAAAAATAAAGCGTATTTATTCCTGGTAGCTGATCAACATCCTCTTTTGTTCTCCCGGATTGCAAAATACTTTGTCATCCTCTTGTGATATAAGGACTTAGGTTCTTCATTTATTTATATCTGACAGAGAAAAAAATCTTTGTTGCATGCTTCGTAGATTTTATAAGATGAACCTTTTAAACAAATCTTTGCCTTCTTGATGTTTTGACGGACTTCTGTATCAACATATAACCTTTTTTTGAACTACTTTGAGCTACTAAAGCATCCTATCGTGATTTAAAGACTTCATTAGTTAATTAGATCACTAGGAAACATTGCACATTACTTCCAGACTGAATAGTTGAGATTTGGCTAGCCACCGTATATGATTATGCTTTTGTCTCCTAAATTAAAGCAGACTCCTCTGCCAGAGAACTTACCCCTATGCAGATTCCTGTAGCGTGTAAATTTGGATCAGCTTGTAACGTACCTTTGGGTGAAATACATGGAATTCTTTGGATAGCTCACCTAGCATACTATGAGACTGAGACTTGAAATCACTGTAGCACTTCTCTGTGCTCTTTGAGGTTTTTTTAACATCCTTTTAAAAGCATAGGCAAGATAACAGGCCACAGTTGTATTAAATAGTTTCACTAATACTATATACAAAGTCAGTGTCTTTTCTCTGTGCTTTCTTGATAGTTTCCTACTTAGACACTAAAGAATCACATTAGCCCTCTTAGTAACTGCTTTACAAAGGCATTTCATGTTCAATTGGTTATGCACCAAGACACACGCGCTCTTTTCATAGTCACTATTTGCAAAGCTTAGATACGGTTCCCATTGTGTGAGAGTTACTTACAGTCTTTGATCCTAAATCTATAATCTCATACTGGGCTGAACTGAAATGAGAATGTGTCTAAGTATGTATTATCATATGCATGTCAAAATGATGAGCAAACTGAATTTTAGATATCTTCTTGTGCTTTTCCAGAAACCACCTTAGGTGTCAAGACTACTTTCCAGTATCTGGAATTCCTCAGTGGTTGTAATTCATCCATGCTAGGTCTGAAGCTTTGGGCGGTGGTCCTTCCCCCAGTGTGCTGCCTCAGTCTGTCTCTCTTTGGCACCTGGAAAGCTTTGTTAATAACACTTCTTCCATAAAATCAGAAGCAAGGCTTAAAGCAAAATATGCCTGTTTGAGTATTTGCTCTTACTGTCATTAATCTTTTTCATGCAAGGGGTCCTAGGACATTGGAATGAACCTCCAGTTCATTTCCAGTTTTTGGAAAGTGGTACACGATGATCCTTATGCTTCTCTGTGTCAGAGAAATCCCTTTAACTGCCTCTTGTTATCTCCTTGCTTCACTGACCACACCAGTGTCCCCAATGTGTAATAGTCAATACTAATCGCAGTAATAGTAATAATAATGTAATAATAATGTTCCATTACTAGCAAAGATTTTATGTTCAGCTTGGGGAAATGAAACTTGTTTTTAGAAGGCAGCACCTGTACCTCTTACAGGAGCATACAGGCAAACTTTGCAGGGTGCAATTGACGCAAGGGGGTTTATTCACTTGCTTCAAGCTAATTTAAGTGTTTAGCTTTCTGAGGTATAATACTTCTATACAAGCAAGGAAGAATGTGGCAAGAAGCTGATGATCTGCCTTTAAGAGGTACATTAGCCTAGGTAGGACAAAACTAGTAGGTAGCACAGTGCAGAAACAGCAGTTCAGGACTTTTGGCTTCTCTGTGGCTTTGTGAGGGGATAACAGGAACTTGGGCAGATGTCAACAACCCATCTTTCCTTTTGGAAGCTCTTGGGAAATAGTTCCTACCCTTAGTAATACCTGTTGATAGACCCACGTGCAAATGATGGGTTTGCAGTGAGAGATGTCAGGCTCGTGGGTGCCAGAACACTATGAGATACTTGCGCTTTCAAGGCAAAGGAACTGTGTTCTGAAACCATACAGACCCTATTGACAGAGTGACTGAGGAGTTAGGGAAATAATTTGCCTGTTTTGGTTACTATTTATATTGCTCCCAAAGTAAACGGGGAAGTGAAGTACTTGAAAAATGCAGCCCTTTCAAAGTGTAGTGCTTTAGGGGAAGAAAAGAGCGTAGTACAGTATAGAAAACAGCAGCACTTTCAGTATGCCATAATCATTATCACCAATGCTCTCCTTTTGAGTGCCTTATGTATGTCAGACTCAAGCCAAGCAGAGCAATTCCTGCCTAAGAATGGCAAGGCATAGCGATGCTGGGATGCATCGTGTGCTGAACATACATTCTCTAGCAATGTATTTTTCAGTATCTGCCCCTCTATATTCTGCGCGCTGAGCTTTGTATGTGGTTGTTGTGGGGTTTTTTGCCTTGTTCTCGTCTTTAAAGTAGTAGAATGATCAGAACTGATGTTGAGTTATTTGGGCTTGGAACAGGACTGCAGGCAAGAACCTGCCCAACCCAGCATAGCTTACATTAGAAATATTCCACTTAGAAGCCCATGTTGTCATTTTCTTTGCTTCCTCCCTTGTCTGTGCACCTTTCAAGTTTGACTATGTCAAGGTGATAGAAAAACACATGAAGGAGCATGCTTAGCTCCTGCTAAGTCCCATTCAGTCCAGTTCCACAAACAGCAAAGTTAGTTGCATCTTCTGAACTGAAATCTCACTTCTAGATGTACTGGAGGATGTGGATATGCAAAGGCTGATTTTGCAGCCACAAGGATTCTGGTGTAATCTCGCCTCCACCAGTCTTTTCTCCAGGAAATGGTGACTCCATCCTTGTGTAGAGTGTTTCATAAAAAAGATACACTCTTGCTTTCTGCGCTACCTTCAGGATAAGAGGAGAGCAGTTACCAGAATGACAAGCAGTTTGTTGGCAGCACACCTGCATAAAAGCATGTGTGTGTGGGTACCACATGCAGACAATGTGCATTCTTCTAATGCTAAACATAAGCATGTTTAAGTTTGCTGTCCTGGAAAAACATGTGCATTGCATAAGAATCACAGCTGGAGAGATGAGTACATGCGTATGCATGTATGTACATATAGTAGCATGCATACAGGTACTGTTTACGGGTGTGTATCAACCCATACATATACCCTTAGTAGGTACCAATGCAGAGATCCACTGTTCAAATCTATATGCCTTCTTATGCATGTATGCACAGTGTATACATTTATGTAAATGCAGATATATGTAGGTAAATATTGGCAAACAAATATAGCATGTAAGTTGATTACATGTCCAGACATCAGCAGCCAGTCCTGCACTGAGGAATACACATGTGTCCTTGCTTCCAAGAATTTTGCAAAGTTTTGAGACTGTCTCGGTGGTTTCCTCTTAAACCCCTCTTTTTTTCCTTCAGCGGCCGATATAACACACGCTCAAGCTTTCTCGGTATATTAGAAAAAGAATGGCTGACTGATTTCTGTGTATTTTGTGATTTTTGGCAGTGCTTGCTCTATGCAAGGAGAATAAAACTGCCATAGAGGAGAAACACTTGGTTCTTTAAGAGTGCCAAATAGATGAAACAAGTGTTTCTATCATTCTGGTCAGCATGGTCTGGGTAATAAGAAGAGCAGAGCTCCTTTCTCAACCTCCTCGACCAAAGAAGGTGACTTGAGAAATGGAAGTTTTGAGACTGTTTGCTGCTGCCACAGTAGTGTCTCAGCGCTCAGTAAAAGTGTGGGTAGGTTGTTGGGACTTGAAGGACAAAAGGGAATGGGCAGTCCAGTTAACCAGAAAAGATTAAAAGATTTAAGTAGCAATATTTTGGCCAAAGAATTGTTGAGGCAGATTTTATTTTCTGCCTGCCAGTGTTTGAACTATGTAAGCTCTATAGCTCTGCTTAAGAACTGCTATAGATCTTCCTTACGGAGTAAGATAGTACTGAAGAAAACAGAAAATGTAAGATAATGTTGTCAATTAGGCTTGTATCAAATAAGCTTTCTTAGATGTGAGATCAGTCTCCCTTATATGTAAAACCAAGGTCCACACAGAGGAGATGGGAACCCTGTGCCTGGATGCATTAGAATGGCATTGTAGGAAAAGTAAATAAACTGAGGGAAAAGTTTATTGTGATTTCATCATTATTGAATTTCAAAGCTGAAAGATTATTTACGCTGATCTCTGTCACCAAAACATTTCTTCTAGCTATTCCTTAGGCACAGGGAAGTAATTGGGAAGAAGAGATATTCTTTCTGACTATCTATTGACTTGCTGTATGAATTAGCCAAGAATATTCCGTTCCCTCTGCTTTGCTTTCTCTTTCTGGAAATTTGGGATAGTGGCCCTTAATGGGGGAATGGGAGATAATACAATGGGTTGACATCAAGACACTAATAGTCACACATGAACTTAAAATGCCCTGTAGGAATTTCTTATGGAAAGTGTTTCTACAACGGAGAGATGTATTTTTTCCAGTTCTCTTTGGGGTAAAAGCTTCTCTTTTTTTTTTTTTTTTTTTAAAAGGGAAAAATAAGTAGTGACAGGCCCACTCTAGAGACAAAACAGAATTGAGAGGTCCCTGCATTTTGCAGAATCAGACCCAGTGTGCCAGGAACCACCTAATCAGCTGCCTCTTTTGTCTGGTGCTCAGTGCTGACTCCAGCCCTCACCTCTTTCCTTACCGAAGAGCTCTCGCTGCTCCTGATTGCAGCACCCCACCTACCTTGAGAAGCAAGTGTAATCTGGTGCTGAATGGGGTTCTTAGGCCCCCATCTGTCTCCAATTTCTGCTTCTCATTTCAGTGCTTCCACTGGAAAACATCACCCCTTTTTTGCTTTTGCTTGTTTCTCCTTTCACGTGCTTTCCGTAACACTCTCTCACTGTGGCGGCAGTGTTCTGGCTGCGCTGACTGCTTCCTCCTCCCCTCTTTATCCCCCAGAAGCAACTGGATTTACACTCCATGCACGCAGCTTCCAGATCAAAGCAAGGGACAGAGGGGAAGTTTTACCAACAGCCCTGGTGTGCTCTGGCAGCACCGCTGGGCTCTTTGCACTGTTTTAATGCTATTCCCCAAGAAACTTATGAAGCTGGTGGGGGCTAGGGAAACAGTTTTGTCAGTAAATGTTGCTCTGGAGGCCAGGTGAGACCATACGAGCAGGTGAGGGGGAGCTGTCCCATTCCCAGCTTCCCTTTATTGGTCTCAGTGTTGTGCTGTGCGCTAAAGCTGTCACTGGTGCAGCAGGGTGGCTTCTGAATGAATAGATGGAGTAGTCTTTCTGGCATTGTGGTAACTGGGACCCAGTCCCAAACAGAAGATAGATTTTTAAAATTTGTTTTATTTTTTCCTTAATTCCTTTTATTAGCACTGGAAGCTGTAAAGCTGGAGATCACAGCTGAAAGAGTTTTAAGATACATGTAGGAGAAACATGTGAAAGAGCTTCTCGTGCTTTTTGTAGCATCAAGATGGGATTATAAAATGACGGTATTTTTCTCTTGATGTCTCTTCTAGGTAGGGAATTAATTACATTCCCTACCCCCTCCAGCAAATATTCAAGAAAATATTTAGCTGATCATCTCCCCGTTTTTACACGATGTAAGGCCCAGTGCAGATAAATGTTTGGGGAATCCTACCTGTGGAGGGTTTAAACTTTGTTCCGTGCCTTGGAATTTGAACAGAGGTGAGAAAAGAGATCCTAGAGAGGTGCCCATGCTGGCAGATTTTTGCACAGGGCAACAAGAGAGGTGTTAAAAAAAAAAAGTTTAGAAACCCGTAGTATTTCAGTCTAGACATACGGAGACGGGTCCTCCCCCCCAGTCCATCTAGACCCATGTAGTGCACTATGACAGATGGTGTCAGCCATGGGATAGTGCCATCCAGCTGATGGCACTTCTTCAGCAGACCCAGAGTGTCTTTGCTCCCTCGCAGGATGAGAGCCTAGCTGAACGCATGCTTCTTACTTTGGCTGCTGTTGCAGATGGAAGGAGATGCCAGCGTCCCTGTGACCTTTGTGGTAAGGGTCAGAGAGGGAGACACACGATGAGATGCAGCACTCCCAGCTGCTATCATCTATCTACAAACAGTGACAGCATTCTGCTACAGTGACACCACTATAAGTTTGTGGGCTAGGTCTACACAATACTAAATGCACTAAATACTTCCTCTGTTGCTCTAATCACATCATTATTTGAGCAGTGCTCATTTTTAAGCATGTGCTCTCCCATATGAAATGGTAAATGTTTTCAATTTGTTTTTTGCTGGACAAGTGACAAAAACATAGAAAACACCACTGCGGTTGGCACAATTTGCCTAGCGTGTTGGAAGCCTAGGCAGCAAGAATAATGCTTGACTGGCGTGTGGAGACTGAACTACCTTCTTGTACCCGCCAGGCATATTCTTGTGAGGCAGGCTCAAGGCATATTGGCTAGGGAAGATAGGTAGTGGGGAAAAACTGCATACGTGTAAGTGAGCAGTATCAGTATTTTCACAGAAGACTTTACACATTGGGTTCTCATTAAAACACCTTTTATCACTGAAATGAAAAGCTGAGTGAAATGAAGGGTTTCAGTCCTAAAGGAGGTTTCTCCAGCCCACATTTGTTTTCATTGCTGCGTTTTTTTTTTTTTTTAATGGAAGTCCCTCTGAACTTCAGAATTGAATTAATATATAACATTCTGATATTCCCTGAATCAGATTATTTCACGTTAATTATTGAGTTGACCCCAAATACTCTGGAGCTAATTTAACAAGAACTGTATTTTTCTGTCCAGTGCAGTTCCGTATGGTAGCTGTCCTGTAGGACCGTTGTGTCCCATTCTCCCATAGGGACCAGATTATTTTGTCAAGCTACTTTGTGGCAAGAGCAGTCACATGTCTCTTCTAATGTCAGGTGGGACACTGAGAGTGCAGACCAGAGGTAAAAATGGGGACCACTTTTGAAAATACTGGAAAATCACAGAATCACAGAATGGTAGGTGTTGGAAGGGACCTCTGGAGATCATCTGCTAAAGCAGG
>VZSC01015878.1:35094-73397 GCA_013398225.1 Steatornis caripensis
CTTGCTGAAGTCAAGGTAGAGGACATCCACTGCTCTCCCCTCATCTACCCAGCCAGCCGTGCCATCATAGAAGGCTATCAGATTGGTCCAGCAGGATTACCCCTTGGTGAAACCATGCTGACTACTTTTGATAGCCTTCTTTTTCTCCACATGCTTAGAGATGACTTTCAGAATGAGCTGTTCCATCACCCGTCCAGGGATGGAATAAGGCTGACTGGCCTGTAGTTTCCTGGATCCTCCTTCTTGCCCTTTTTGAAAATACTGGTTTACGTTGTGGTAAGTTCATACAAAAGCTTTTCTGTTAAGTTCGATGAACTAAGCATGCCATTTTGGTTGCAGTGGCTTGAAGTGAAGCATTTCATTGCTAATTCTGTTAGGAAAACGGAATTCTGTGTTAGAAAGCCATCCTGATGGAAATATTCACCTAGCCATACTAAGATCTATTTCCTGTGATAGGTCTTTTGTACTTACACAACCTTAGGTCGATTTGAAATACAATGAAATCACCAAGTGGAGTGTTATTTGCTAAGTCATTGTCCAATACACTTTTCAATGTCTTGTGTAATAAGGTTCAAGCCTTAAATGAACAATGGGGCAGTCTTAAAATAATTCCTCTCTGTCTTTCAGATGAAATCCTTAAGACACTTGACAGTAATCATTTCCTCACATACTCATCACTGAACCAAGCTAGACAGATTTAGCTTGTGCTAGCTAGACAAATCTGAGATTTCAGGATGCATTTGGGAGGAGCAGAGCATTCTGTAACCGGTGAATATCTATATAAGATCAATACAGAACTGAATGTAATTGAAGTCAACTACTGCATGCTGGTAAATAAGCTTCTGTGATTATGATTTCTTTTTTCCCTGCTTTTTATTTAACTCTAAGAAAGCTGTGAAACCTTCATTACCTAAGAAGTTCATTTGTAAATTTAAGTTTTTCAAATTAATGAGATACCAGATTTGTGTTAATATATGGTTTATTCTTCCTTTCTGTGCATCGAACACTAGGAAATTCTTTAGCTACATAGTAATTTCCCCTTTCTCAGGTCCAGCCCCCTCGCCCCCAACACAGAATCATGTGAAATAAAACTGGAATGGATAATGAGAAGTTATTTAATTCTTTCCGCTTCCACTGTCCGAAGACAAAATGAATGACACGTATGTGAGTCTTGGCAGCAATTTGTTTAACCTGTAGTTTAAGGTCTCCAGTCATGGCTACTCCTCAGACGATCTCCTCCAGTGCTTCACTGTTCTTAAATTAAAAAAGCTTTTCCAAACATCAATTCTGACACTTCCTTGCCGTAATTTTTGGCCATTATTTCTTGTCCTTTTCAGCATAGATTCAAAGAACAGATTGTTACTTTCTGCTTTGTAGCAGCCTTTTTATATTTGAACGCTGTTATAATGTCTCCTTGCAGTTTTCTTTATGTTAAAAAGAAGCAATACATTCACTCTTCTGTTTTCTAGACCTCTGGTTATTCTCATTGCTCTCCTGAGGACTCTTTCCAATAGTCCCACTCCTTTCTTGAAGTGCAGTTCTCCAAACTGGACATGACTTCCATCAGAGTACAACATTGTCTCCTTCTGTGTCTCCATACATTCCAGCATGCTTCATTCAATCCACCCAATGATTTTCTGTATGTAGCTATTAAGTGTTTTTCTTCTTTTTTTTTTCCCCCTCTGTACTATACAGGCTCAGTGTAGAACATGAAATTTCCTCATTGTTGTATATGCATGAATATTGGTAAAATACTGACATATCTCCTCTATACCCTCCTTATATCCAGAGGCATGTCCAAGGTACAAGTTGCTTTTCAGAGGTAGCATGAGGTATGCCTGTGTCTATGGCCTGTGGCACAAGTAAAGAGCATCATAGCTAGCTGTCTTGGCTTCCCTGTCCTGCAGCTTTTATTCTTCTCTTTTACCAGGTCAAATGGAGGTTGAATAGAACATGAAGCAAGAGGGAAATTCAAGTTTGTGCACCTAAATTCACAGTGAAATGCCGTAAATGCTTTGCCATGACACAAAGGTGAACTCTGCTGCTGTCAAATAGCAGTCAGTTACTTTTTCACCTAAATATTTATAAGTATCAGCTAGTTTTTAGGAACAGACTGAGAAATTTAAGTCTAATTTCTCTGAGCCTTTCTTTTTTTTTTAGCAGTAAAGACAAAAACTCTCCTTGTTTTCACTTACAGCTTTTGGCTAATGAGCACTTCTGCAAAACCAGTTCCATGACCTCAAATTGACCACCTTGATGTGAGGAACATACTTTTGAAAATATTTGAGATTTAGATGGCTTTCTCACGATTGCTGAGAAAATCTGTGGAAAAGTGATAGTTTAAGAAATTCAGAACCTATACCTTATTTCCTACGATCCCTTTCTTTATTTATTGCAAAACTTGAAGTTTCTGTAGCAAGGAAAGAAGAGGACTTGACATTTCCACTGCAAAAGAGAATTAATCCTCAAATAATAGTCCATGCTATGACCAATTCTACTTAATCTTACTGCAGCCTATGCTGTACCTTTTCAGTAGCTGACGAAATTATTTCAGTCTTTGAGGCTAATATAGAATCCTTCAGCAGCATTTCTCTTGTAGCTATAAAGACTTTTCCTCCCTCTATGAAGTATCATGCCTTTTTTCACAAATAAATATGTCATTTGTAATGTTCCCATCATGTTTGTCTCAAGATGCAATTGTGGGGTCTGCTATTCCCTTCGAAATCAAGATTTTCAACAGTAGACCAAATGAATTGGTAGTCAGCGTATCCCAGCAAGGAGGATGCAGAAATCCACTCATGTGACAAAATAAATTCTATCCTTATTGCTACCTGTTGAAAGGAAGGAATCCAAGAAGTAGGTCATTTCACAACCCTGCTTTTCTGTAGTTTAAATGCTGCAGTGCAACACAAGGAATAAGTAAGGCTGTAGTGCATTTGACATTTTAGTTGCTTAGCAATATTCATAGCGAACTCAAGAAGCAGCAGGCTCAGCCTGCTGCTTCTTGAGTTCGCTATGAATATTGCTAAGCAACTAAAATGTCAAATGCACTACAGCCTTACTTATTCCTTGTGTTGCACTGCAGCATTTAAACTACAGAAAAGCAGGGTTGTGAAATGACCTACTTCTTGGATTCCTTCCTTTCAACAGGTAGNGCTCTAGACACATATTAGAACTTCAATAAATAGCTGTAAGCGACTTTTTTTCCCCCTAAAGTTTGGAGTCTCTCTCATTCATATATTTGGTTGGTCATAAGGGAGAAAAATCTTAGAACTTATTCCAAAAAGGCATAGATAGAAACGTTTGATCTTTATCTTGGTATATTCCAAGGTGAAAGATAAGGCAGCACGATGGACCTTGATCTGCCTTAATCTGTTTAAGCTTGCTCTGGGATACCCTGTGAATGATATAGTGAACACGCTCCTGTCCTGAATTCTCATGAGAAGCAGGGGCCTATTTTTTTGGCTTAAAGGATAGTTGTGACCACAGTGAAGTACTGGATCCTCTTTCCTCAGTATCTGTTAAGGAAACGTTATTTTTCAGCATAGCTGTCTTTCTGAATAATGGTTTTAACTGTGTTCTCACTAGACCGGTTAAAGAAATTCCACCCTGCCTTTTTCAGCAGTTTTTTACTGGCACCTTGAACCCCTTTTCTTTCTCGTTCTTTGTATGCTGCTTCAGGGCGTGCTTCTCCGTATCTTCCTATAAGTGTTCTGAAACAAAATCAATCTCTTTTCTCTTCTGGAGTTTTCCACAAAACTTTAAGTTATTCAGAACCTGTAACTGATTTGTAAGGTGGGAAAAAAATTGTAGGGAAGCGCTAAATCGTTCTGCCTTATAATTTAAGCGTTCTACTAGCCGTATTCCTGTTTTTAGCTGGGTAAATGCCTGTTCTTTGTTAAACATAATTCACATGAGAAGTACGTTTGCATTACTTTACTCAACATAGCACAAATCATATTTGAGTCTTGTTTGTTTGGTTTCAGTTAAGTATCATCAATGTTCAACGTATTGTTTTTCATGACAGCTGTTGTGTTTATTACCTGAATACAGTTGTTGTCCCAGTGAACCATCAAATATGTTTAGACTAGATATGCACAGTCCACATACAGTTCTTTAAATAAGTATAGCAGCTTTACTTACCCATCACTGAAGCCTCGGATCGCTGCATACATAGTCTGTCCCAAACACAAAAGTAAAGAGCTGTTAGCTGGTGTGTTTGTTTCTACTTGCTGGTCAGGGCAGGCTAGAAACACATAGTTCTGGTAAACTGGCTGATAAGCTCTGATTTATTAAGCTGCAGGAACTTGTCTTGTTCAGTGCAGGTGCCTTTAAGGAAATCTTAGAAAAGGCTCTAGGCTGAATGTCTCACAGTTAGCCCTTCTTAGAATTGATATGGGCAGTTGATGAAGGGGGGCAACCTGTGATAGAAAAAAGCAATTGATGATGCACATGATGCAGCAGGTGAACAACTTGGCTGAACTTCAGAGGTGCTCTTCCTAGCTAGCGAAACTTACGCAGCCTTCAGGTTATTGCCCTTTTTCATGATGGTTCATGATGGACATCTTCTAATTCACCAGACTATCAATGGCTATTCCTATTCGGAGCGTGCTTGTGTCCAGCCTGCACTGAAAGCCATGTTTTCCTGCTTAACAGCACTAACTTGGAGAGGAATTTTTATATTGGATACTGGCCAAGACTAGCACATCATTTTTCCTCACTTTTGTTGCTCCCTCTCTATCTGCATCTTCAGTTGATTGCAGAGAGACACTTCTCATCTTTGTGAAAAGCCATCTGATTAGAGCTCTCATTAACCCATGAGTGAAGCTTCTTATAAGTTTAGCTGGAGAAATTCCTTGAATGCTTCAGAATTGCAAAGTTGCCATTTTTAAGAAACCTCAAAGCTGGATTGCCGATTTGTTTTAGCTCAGCTTAAAACAAACTCTTCTTTCTCAGCAGATTTAAAGGAAACTTAATTTACTGTATATCTTTTTATCTTCCAAAATGTCTCAGATGTCATGCTGCTGATTATCAGAGATTGTGTGTATCTGGACTATCCCATCCCTGACCGTCCGTTCATACTTGTTCAACTTGTTAAACAAAGGCATTGAATAGCCAAAACATTCCTCTGTTAAACTGTATTTAGAAGCAGTCCTCATGGGAAAGGAAAAACATTTTTGTCATTTTTCTAATTTAATTTTTGGAACATAAAATGATTTGAAGATTGGAAACATAAAGGTTATTTTTCAATTGCCCTGCGCATAGCTTTTGCTAGCCATTTTATTCCCCTTTCTCTTTTCTACCTTCCTTCCAGGAATAACTGTAAAGTAGATGTGTATGTCTATATCAGGAATCGTCTCCTTGACTCCCTTAGGCCTCTTGACCTTCTCTGATACACATATCGGACATGGGATGAACTCAAGCTTGTCTCTGTTTAAACAGGCAAGATCAGCTTTGTTCAGAAAGCCATCTGATAAAAATGGACAAATTTATGGGCGCTGCTTTCATTGCTGAGCTTACTTCTAAGCTGTTACGGAAGCCATATCCCAGAACGGCACTAGAAGACCATGTCCTAGTGCGGGACAGCTCTCCGAGTCAGTTATGGCCTCACTTGGAATTAAAGAGCTGTCGGTTTCAATCAGTATTTTGGTATATCCTGAAGAGCCCTCAAGTTAGTTGAGAGATTGCTGATAAAATGAGACTATGAAGTCGAAAGTGTTATGCAGATGGTTAAGTTCTACTGCTGGCAGACAGCTTCCTCAGTGAAATGTGAAAGTGTTGTCTGGCTTGCAGCAGGTGACTCTCTAAAATACTAGTCCTTCAAGCTCATACATTTAGACCTATAGAATCAAGTTTTTTGTCCTAGACTTTTTACTTACCTTCCTTTTTTAAGGGTATCTTGCAAGGTAGGATTACAAACGTATAAAAAAGCCTCAGTGAAAACACTGGTGGTAAGTCAGACCTGAACTGGCACAAGCATCTTCTTTACCAGGCAGTTTTAACATTTGGGAAGGATGTGTTTCATCTATCCTGGAAAACTGCACTGAAGCATCTGTTGATTTCATTAAAACACAAAGATTCATAGGTTATGAGGCCAGAAAGAGCCATTATGATAATCTAGGCTGATTTGCTATATAATTAATTCCTGCCTCACTATGTCTTTTAGAGAAAACAAGATACTATTTTAATTTAAAGTTTGCCAGTAGCAGAGAAGACACCGTAACCTGTAGTAAATTATTTTAATAGCAAATTACCCTCATGTAAAAATAAGTAATAATGTTTTAAAATGTGAATTTCTCTCACTTCAGTTTCTAGCCCCCAGATCCCATTATTCCTTTGTCACGTGGATTGAAGAGCCCTCTGTTGCCAAATTCCATTTTATGCACAGGTACTTGTAGATTGTAATCAGATCCCCCCTTAACCTCTACTTATTAAACAGACTGGATTTGAATGTTCTTCACTATGGGACGTGCATTCCAGTCATTTAATTACATTTCCTTTTCTCATTCTTGAACCTTTGGTTTAAACAATTGAACTGCAGATATCAGAAGCCTTAGCGTTTCATCGCTCAAGCAAGAGATGCTGTTGTCTCTCTATTCCTGCTCACAATTCGCCTTCTTTTTACACCCAAGGATTATTTTTATCCTTTTGTTTGTAGTGCTGAGAGTTCTGGTGTACCTGATTATACATCAAGATCGTGATGTTTGAATGTGGATGTCAACAATACCTCAAGTTAGCTATGTGAACACTTGTACCTTTTCCTTGAACACAGATGCTTTTTAAATGGCTCAAGCTAGGTTGTGGGTTTGGGGTTTTTTTTAAAGAAAATAATGAGGAACAACAAACATTTGAATAATAGAGATTCAGATTGAGGTGGATCTGTTTCTTTGGAAAGATTGAATTCAGAACTCTTGTATGTGTTCAAGACCCATTCTCCTCTATTCCCCAAGTCTTCCTTTGTGCTTACTTTCTTGGTGCTTTCTTTCAAACTTGCTCTCAGATCCAGCATTGTTAGTGACTTTCTGGGTTACAACTAACTCGATGTAATTTTTGCTAGATCCTTTGAAAGTCCGCTGTGTCAAGGATTCTCCAGCTGTGGTACTGGTATGACTAATGAAATGCAAGGCAGTCTGCAGCAATCCCCAAACCAAGCAGAGGACCCCCTGCCTTTCCCCAAAAGAAATGGGATTTGCCACTCAAGTATCAAATATGTAACCTGTATGTGGCTTAGCTGTGAGCTAGAAGCTGCTTATGTGTGTGTGAGCATATTCCTTCCCGCAGCAACCTGCAGAGATTGCTGAAAGCAGATTGCGGAGCCATAGCTAGACACAACCCAGCACCAGCCATCAATCATATGTACAGTACTGTGCTACCTGTCTGCTCCTCTCATATGTGGAAAGGCTGGGTCAATATACAGTTTAGAGGAGTGTTAGTTTGAGCAACTTTCCAAAGCATCCTGAAAGGGCAGTTCTCCTATGTTAAGATCATTAAAGTCACAGTTCATGCAGGCCTGGCGTTCTCTTGCCCACCAAAGCAACTCCATACCAGGGTGAAACCAGAAGTGCATTGTTGTGCTGAAGTTGTAGCACTCTGAGAGTCCTGTAGGTATGTGCAGACGCACTCTGTCCAGTGGAACACGTTTCCAATTACCCTCTTTCCCAGGCTGTCCCTGCAGTGGGACAAGGAGTAGACACTGCAGAACCTACTATACACGTAGATTCATTAAGAACATGAGAAAAGCCCTAATGGGCCTGAAGAACAGTCAATCCATTTACTCAGTATTCTGCCTCCAATAGTGGCAGGTGCAAGTGCTATTTAGGGAGAGCATTGTGAGTATGGCTACTTTCAGTCGTGCATTCGCCTTGTGCTCCTACAGCATCCACTGCTACTGGATTAGGATTATTAGAAGGTCTGTCCCTTCCTTTTCCCTTTAATATCAGTTTGTGGACTTGCCGTGCATTTTTTTTCCTGTTCTTTTTTGAGCCTGCTGATGCTCTCTGCTTCCACAACCTCCTGTGGCAGCAAGTTCCAGAAGTTCACTACCCTCTCTGTAAATAAGTACTTCTAAAAATCCATTTTAAACTGATATCCTACAAATTTCGGTGAGTGCCTCTAGTTCTGTTATTGCTGGATTTGGCAAAGAGCAGTTCTACATTAACCTTCCCCATCTTCTGTAAACTTCAATCATAGTTTTTCCTCAGTTCACTCCAAATATGAGCCCTGGCATAAAGCATCCTGCTCCATCCTCTTAATTGTTCTATTTATTTTCCTCTGTACCTTCAGCTCCTCTGTTTCCATGAGATGGGGAAACAGCACTGCATGCAGTGCTCAGAAGTAGTGTCTGGCTGAGGTGCACCTCGTCTGGCAAGAGAGGGAGGACGTAATGCACAGCCTTACTGAGTCGCTACAAGGAGATCTATGGTCTGTCTAGTGAGAGCATTTGGCATGGTTAATCCGTAGAATGAAACTACTACAGTCCTACAAATTGAAAAAAATATTTTATTCCTGTTGCAGGTATTAATAGACTTGATGTTTTCGAAGTGTGTGCAAGGCACAGAGCGCATTATTGGGAACTGGAGCAAAACAAGCTATTATGGGTCAATACTGTCCTCTGCTGGGAGGAACTGCAGCTTTGTGCCATGATTACAAATGGGAATTAACAGCTGGCATTTCCTTTCGCTCTGCTGTAGCGTGTTTTGCCTTTGCAACAGGAAAATCTGATGCTCTGTTGGCTGCACTGGTGAAATTATCCTTTAATGCTGAGCGAAAGCTGGAAATTCTTCACTTGCTACAGATGTGTTTAATTGTGATTTCATTTATTTTTCATCCTGAGGTCACCTACTTTAGAAGCTTATCCCTCATTCTCTCCCTTGTTTGCCTTTTAATATTTACTGCCTACTCATTTCTCTGACTTTCCTGTCCTATTTGTAGAATTAACGATACATATCTCTTTCCCGTTCTCTTTTCATAGCAAACTGCTGACAGCTCAACCTGCTAGCATTTCGAAAGCAGAAATCAATTGTATGTGTATGTATATGCTATATGTAATAGACACAAAGTATTTGAAAGCTATAACTCCTTAGAAGAAATCAGAGACCTTAGTAGTGTCACAGAACATGAACTCAATCAAAATTGTGCCAGTTGCAGAAATGCTTTTGCTTGCTGTATGTGCCAGCTCTGGATTTAGGAAGCACGGAAGGTGGTTGAAATGAAGTACAGTTTACAAATATTTCAGTTTTGTGCCTTCTCTGGTCCCTGCCTCTGTGAGAATGGCACAGAGCAGAGAGGAGTCCTCTTTGGGAGGAGTTAATTCTGTACCTGTGAGAAAAAGAAGGGCAGGAGGTCTGGACTCTTGAGCAAGCCAGGCACGCTCAGGAGTGCTTGCCTGTTTGGGACTCTTCTCTTGACTGATTTCCATCACGTAGCAGCACAGAGTCCAGAGCTCTGGTTCTTAATCCAGAGAGACTAAGAGTCCAGGCACTGAGTATGTATAGGCTTGAATGCGTTAGCACAAAGAGTGTAAGTTTCTTGAAGTGAGGGTAAGCTATGCAGATATCTCCATAGCAAGTTTGTGCCTCTAGTGATCTAAGATTTCTTGCTCAGAGAAATTTTATGTCTTTGTTTATTTTTTCTTGTAGCTTTTTAGGAGCCACAGGGCAATCGCCAACGGTTCACAGCAACTTGCTTAAATTTTTTTGCATTTCTCTCCCAGTTGTTAAGTGGGTTTATAGGAATAATAGAGAAATGACAGTGGTGGTACAGAGTTCCCTGCTGTGGCTAGCAGAGATGGACGTGGAGGTTACACTTTGTTATGTATTTTGTATGGGATTTATGCAAATATAACAGCATGATACCAGACACACACTGTATTTTATGTACAAAAGCTTTTACAGCAGAATGGGCCTGTGGTAGAGTTAATTGTTGTCACTGCCCTTCAGTTAAATGTTTTCTTCTGCCTGCTTGTGCATCGCAAAGTACCCATTGCTGTCATTTCTGTACACACTCCTGGTTGTGCTCTCTTCCTCTGTCATCACGTCAGACTGTTCCATGGTCTCCTTTCTGCTCCCCACGGACTTTTGGGAGAAGTTTATCTCTCATGGCTGAAAGTAATTGGGGTATTTGTACTGTCTGCGGGATTGATATATGATATTTTTCCTTGTGTCTGGCAGGTTGTTTATAAGAATAACGACATTCGTCTGGAGCTGTCTCGCTTGGCACGGATTGGTGATACTAAGATGAAGATCTACGGGGAAGTGAAATTTGTATGTGAGAATGTGGCTACACTGGATCCCATCAGCTTTGAGACACCTGAGGCCTATATTAGTCTGCCTAAATGGAATACCAAAAGGATGGGCTCCATCTCGTTTGATTTCCGGACGACTGAACCCAATGGACTGATCCTTTTCACCCATGGCAAGCCTCAGGAGAGGAAAGATGCTAGGAGCCAGAAAAATACGAAGGTAGACTTCTTTGCAGTTGAGCTTCTAGATGGGAACCTCTACTTGCTGCTAGACATGGGCTCTGGTACCATCAAAGTCAAGGCCACCCAGAAGAAAGCCAATGATGGAGAGTGGTATCATGTGGATATTCAACGAGATGGAAGATCAGGTAGGGTAATGACTTGATTTCTTAAGTAGATTCATCTTTCACATCCAGACTTAGGACTCTGTATTAATTCTCAGAACCTTCAAAACCTGTTAGATATGTCACCTTCTTACCAAACCTTAGTGTTACTCTAGTGACGTTTATCCAGCAAAGCAAAGATGTAAATGGCTAGGTCTTCGTTAAATGCTTAGTGTGAACTTCAGACAGCACATCACAGAGGCATTCTATTAATATTTTATTCACAATCTTCAGATATTCTGGACCTATCTTTGCAATTACATACATAATTATAATTATGACTTCTTTGTAGGCCACAGTATGGTCTAAGATCTTTCAGAACCATTACTATGTAGTTCTTGGTTTGAGAAATTCTCACTGATCTACTTGCAGTTTCTGTTCAAAAAGAAACTTAGTAGAAACCAAATGAAAACTTACTGCTGAGACCTGATATTACCATCTTCTCTTGGATCTTGTGTCTTTAAAGAGCAGGGATTTGGGATATTGTCATCAGGAAAATGAAAGTAATGGGCACAACCAGTGACAAAATTATGGTGACAAATCAACATTTTCATCTGCTTCTTTTAGTATGTTGTAGTTTTCAGTTAGATTTCTTTACTTTCTCTCAGATGCCAAATTCTAGTCTTAACATCTGAGTCAGCATTCAGTGGATGCTCCTTTTTTCCCTCGCAGCTTCTCATTTTCAAAAATGTGCTTAGTTCTAATAATATATCTACCATGCAATTACCAAGAGGTATTTTGTTTGTTTGTAGTGCTGGATATTAAGCTAACATACTCACGATGTACTCTGAAATTTTGTGAAGAAAGAAAAATGATCGAATACTGTAACTTCATCTTGAGAATATGTGAACAATTGTACTTGAATTCTTCCTGAACCGTTCGGATCTCAAAGCCTGGCTGTATATCCCTTCAAAGGGAATTTTGCTTACATTTGCAAGAGGATTTGGGATTTGTCTAGTAGTCTCCAGATGATAGCTTTAGGTCCCTAATTTTATGTTTCCAGTGGCTGAATGCCATCAGTAGAGAGAATGCAGTGCTAGAATTTGCTTCCCTTGGGTTTCCAGAAGAGCTGACTTTTAGATACCATGCAAAGCCTAGCTGTTTGAACAGGTCTTTGCCTGAAGCTAGTGTTTTTCTTTGATGATGCGAGGACTTTCTTTGTGTCTGGCATGGTGCTCTACTAGGACTTAATATGTGTGGTTATATATTGCTATCTCCTAAAGACATCGATAAGTACATTTTGTAAAGGAAGCCATAAATAAATAAATGGAGTTTGATTTCTTTGGAGTTGCTAAAATTTAATTAACTTCCAAGGATAAAGTCAATTAGTCGCATTCAGTACTGCCTTCAGTTTTGCTTGCTCACTTTGGGACTGTCTGGTCCCTGAAGAGACAGCTGCAGAAGAAGAAACAGAAATGACACTAAGACCTCTGCTTAGAAAGTTTGTGAAAACCTAGGAAGAGGGACACACGTTCATTTGGACTACAAAGGTGTGATAGATGGCATTGCTGGATGAGACTGTAGGACTGATTGGTTTGTCGCTTGGCAGGGAGGTTTGTAATGTTCTGGACACTGATCAGAGATAACAGCTTTTGAATTAAAAGCACTTTGCTTAACAAGAATGAACACATTTGTACATTGTTGTCGTCTTCCCCCCCCCCCTTTTTTTTAATTGCATTTTCTGCTGACAACAAGTACTGGGTTAATGGTGCTAATGAGTGATGTTTTGTCTCACCAGAAAACCAGGATACTATCATTGATTTCTTCACGCTGTACTTTTAGCATGCATCAACCACCCTTACCCAGAGGTACTTTTGGTAGATGTGAGAAGGAAGTTCAGGATCTCTTCTTGTTTAGTCCTTGGCTTTTCTCCCACTTGCGGGCCAGAGAACAATTACACCTTGGAGGGTTTTTTTATTTTTATTTTTTTTTAAATGTGGATGCCTGTCATCTAGAAACTGAACTGAAATAATGAACTTACTTAATGTAGGCTACAAAACAGCCATTTGGATTTAATGAGCTAGTGACCTAGAGGTTCTGATTCTCATTACTAAAGCAGCCAGACCTTTGTTAGGTGTCATCTCTCCTCCTCGTCTTCCCATTCCTGTAGCAGTCCAAAACTTAAGGCTCTGCTGAGCTTAGTAAAATAGCCTAAAAATCCAAATACTCACTACCGCAATGTCCTGAGGCAGGAGTGAAAACACTGGGGAAGCACGGCAGTTGTGCTCAAGTAACCTCTGGCACTTCTGTCCGTTTAGGCTTTGTGTACACTTTGGTCTGTGTTGGCTGGCAGAGCCACAAAAGCTGTTTTTTCTCTCTACTCTGACAGAAGCTGACAGCATGGACGTGGACACCTGGTGCCCTGTAACCTTTCTGTCCTTGGGGAAAGCTCCTACAAAGCGCCCACAAAACCTGTCACAGTTTCTAGCTGGGGAACACTGACCACATTACACAAGACAATGTTTTTGGCTGGCCATTGGCTACAAAATGCACATGTTGTCCCACTCAGACACTAAAAATCTTACTGGAAGGTTTGGTCTGTGGTTGCATCAGTGCACTGGTGCACTGCTTTGTATATAGCTCTGCCTGCAGTCCCTGGGGTCTGTTGGACTGTCTGTTCTTTAGCCCTGCACAAAGTGCCTAAGGGACCAGAAAGGAGATGGTTAGATGCTTCTGATTTCTCAGGATGGGATTTGATCTAGCTAAACAGAGTTGCAAACACGAGATTTGGGAGGGTGGTGGGGGGGAAAGGATGTCAGCTCATGTGACTGCTCCTAGGGTCAGTTCAGAATTTCTCCATCTCAGCAGCTTGGTCTTAAAAGTGCTGTGCATCCGAGCTAGTACCATCTCCTTACAGGTGTAGTTGCAGGGTACAAAACACTGGCAGAAAGCTTAGGCTGCTGTCTAGCCTATTTCCTTTCATCATCTCCAACTCTTTCTCCAGGTTTTTCACTTCCTGGTATTCAGTATTTCTTCTTTTTTGGGAAATTTCTTTACCTTTGTGGCTTTTGCAGGTGGTGTTTGTTTTCTCCACGGTAGCAGCTGTCTGGAGCTCAGCCCTCCGATATTTTGATTTGTTCCAGTCTTTTGAGTAATATGTTCTCTACATGCTGCTTTTGCGGAGTAACAGCGGAGATGCTGGAAGGGAGGCTCTGATCCTGGGGCTCTGTGGCACGCGGCCTTTACCACTGTAGATGTGTTGTCACGTCTCTTTTCTGACTTTGTGAAAGGGAAAATGTCTGTGGTGCTGCAGCTTGTTTTTACGAAATTATTCATCAAATAATCTTGGTTCTCTTTGAGCCTTTAATTTGTAATGCCTCTGTTGCTTCTGGCACTCTGCTGCCTCTGACATTATACCTAAGCTGTTACTGAACATCACACACATAAAATGCCTTGTGTCTGTGCCATACGTGCTGTTCTCCAAGAAGACACCTATTACAACTGAAGAAATACTTGTGTACACGACTGCGCTTTCTCGCAGAGACACAAAATAGAGCTAACTCTATTAACTAAACTCTCCCACCTTATAGTAGGGGTGTATGATAAAAAAGCAATGATGTGGAATTAATCTTAAAGCTTGGATAGTTGTCTCTGAGGACAGACTATCTTAATGACAAGGCAATTGAATGTGATGATTTATAGCTAGGGAGAGTGAGTTGCTGATTTTTAGCTGAGTGTCTGGTGGGCAGATGTCCCTACCACAAAAGCTGCTGAATGCTTTTCTGAAGAGCACGCTGCTCTGGGATGTGAGACACACCTGCATTACGTTCCCTGTTTTTCTTTGGATGCACTGTCTGGCCTCAAAGAAGTCACTTCACTTCTCTGTACCTGCTTCATGTGTTCTGATTTTATTTCTGTATTATATGTTCTGATTATTTTATGTGTTGGGACAATGTCTTGAAAAGTATGGAGGAATGGCCTCAGTGCAGTATGCCCACATCTTGCTTGAAGCACATGGAAACAACTACAGTTTTAACAACAACTATTCTTCAGAGATAACCTTTAGCTTTATCTCAATTTTTCTGTATGTAAAATGGGAGTTAGAATACTTAACTTCTTTGAAAATCATAGAATAATTTATTTCAGAACAAACTTCTGGAGATTTCTAGTCCAAACTGCTGAAATCTAGGATTCCTGCAGGGTCATTTCCAGTTGTATTTTGAATGCCTTCAGGATGGTAATTCCACAACCTCGCTGAGGTTTCTATTCCCATGTTTGACCACCCTCATGGTGAACAATTTTCCTTTCTATGGAGCTGGAGTTTCCCTTGCTGCAAGCTGTGATCAGTGTCTCTTGTGGCTGCAAGCACACACTGCTGACTCATGTTCAGATTGTTGTCTGCCATATCCCCAGGTCCTTTTCTGCAGAGTTGCTCCTTAGCCAGCAGGTCTCCAGCCTGTACTTATGTGTGAGATTATTCCGCCCCAGGTGTAAGACACTGTATTTATTGTTGTTAATTTACATCAAACATTTCTCAGTCCTTTGCTCCACCCTGAAAATGTAGCCCTGTGCTTCCTCCAATGCATCAACTATTCTCTCTAATTTGATGTCATCTACAAACTTGATGAGTGTCTATTTAGTTCCACCATCCAGGTTCAGCTTTGGATGTACTGATGAGGTGTTTTCTGGAAGAGCTATGTAATGTGAATTAATACGCTTTCACTTATCTTTTTTCTCTCCAGTCCTGATAAAATCAAACTCCTGTATGTTCTCAGTAATCTTTGCTTTGCTGGATGAATACGGTTGAATAATGCTCATTTTTTTACGTGTTATTGTTTGGCCGTTGCATTTTTATGCTTGTGATCTTATACGGCAAGTTGGGATACAGGCACTCAATGATCAGTCGCTGTGTGGAAGTACCTATGGCCTGTGGTTCAAGAGGAGAGGGAGCTGTGTGAGAGGCACTGTCTGTTAGGAGTACGTTTGGGTAGGAAGGAATCTTCAGTCTTCTGTGCTGAACCTTAAACCTCACTCAGTTATTGGAAAAAAATGAACTAGACTGAGGCTGTAAGTGAAAGTGTTGATGTCTCCTTATCCTCGTCATTTAGGTACTATATCAGTGAACAGCAGACGCACCCCATTCACCGCTAGTGGGGAGAGTGAGATCCTAGATCTGGAAGGCGACATGTACCTCGGTGGGCTGCCTGAGAACCGGGCAGGACTCATCCTTCCCACAGAGCTCTGGACAGCAATGCTGAACTATGGCTACGTCGGCTGTATTCGAGACTTATTCATCGATGGACGAAGCAAGAACATCCGGCAGCTGGCAGAGGCACAGAATGCCGCAGGAGTCAAGTCCTCCTGCTCCCGCCTCAGCACCAAGCAGTGTGACAGCTACCCGTGTAAGAATAATGCAGTCTGCAAGGATGGCTGGAACCGCTTCATTTGTGACTGCACTGGCACCGGCTATTGGGGCAGAACATGTGAGCGAGGTAAGCTGAGTTTTCTGACCTCAGTTACAAAGAGCTGAAGGTGTGCAGGAGAAGTAGAATAAAATCCAGTGTTTCCATGAGACTTTCCCCTGCCCGTGTTGGTCTTCCCAACGCTAGGTTCCAGTCCCCACACTAGGAAACCTTTCTTTCATTGTTTCCTTCCAGTTTTTTCCACCTTCATTTAATGAGCTTACCTTCTTCATATGCTACTCCACTCCCTAAGCGTTCTGAAGACAAGATCTTCAGGTTCCAGAGTTTCTTTGGCTGACCATGGTTTGTCTCCTAAGGCACAAAATGCTGCTGCATGTGAGAAGTCTCAGACAGATTACCGGAAACAGTACCAAGTGTGAACTTGAGTTACGGAGATTTTCTTTTTTTTGCACGAGACAGGTGGTATATCCCAGTTCTGTCTAGTCTTCCTCTTTTTTGCATGATAGGATTTCCCTGATGGCTTCTCATGGGTAAAGCCAGCTAATGAGGTAGCGTTAACAGCAACATGTCTCCAAGTTCACCTCTGATAAGGCAAATCTGCAGGAGATAGTGGGAGATTCTCTACATCTCATTCTGACTGGTGATTTAAAGACATATGATCGGAGATATGAGGCACAAATAACATTGGAACAGGCAGGCAAAACATGTTCTAGGTCACATGGAGAGGAATTTACTAATGTAAGGTATCTGAGCTATATATGTCTCAAATACCAGGTGGTTCTATTAATTGTTGTTATCCTTATTGTGCTGGTGCCACCCTCAGAATGAGATAGGTGAGTGATTTAAAAGATCACCAAGAAAATAAAATACTCCCTAAAGAGTGTTTTATTATATTGAAAAGAATATTTCTGTTAATATTTCGCCATTAGTACTGCATTCTGGCTGAACTGCACTCACAGTACACCCAAGAATTAACTATAAACCATTAGCAGAGTCTTAGCCCTTTCAGCTCCTTCTTTCTATTACCTTACTTGGCACCATGGCCTAATGGTTATAGCATGTGGCTTAGAATTGGAAATTCAGATATTTTTGAGCTTCTGCCATAAATATTTGAGAAGCTCCTTTCCCACTCAGTGTTTCCGCTATGCATTTTTTAATATTGATCATATTACCATGCCACTTATGAGAAATAACATGAAAGTTAGATACAATGCATTAAATATTAGGCAGAATTGAAATTTGTAATTCATTCACTCTCCTGAGGTTTTTCTTCTTTGCAGGAAGTTTTTTTTTTTAATGACCAAAATTTTTCCTATAGACTGGGTGGGGTTTTTAGGTTTTACAGCACAAGATCTGTGATCATTCATAAAGCTTCTCACAGCCAGCAATTTGTAGAATGCTGCCCTAAATAGCAATAATAATTGCTAATGATCCCCAAAACAGCTGAAGCATCAACACTGGCATCCGTGCGGTAAGGACATGGGTGAAAATATAAGATTCGTGGGCATTGGCTATGCCAGTGTTAGCTCAGCAGTTCTCTCTTAGAGACTACATTGGATTAGAAGATTCTGGAAAACATCAGAGGTTTTCTCAACCACAGCCTTGGGAATTGTTTTGGCCAATTGTTGTGTGATTGGGTTTTGGAACAGACGTGATAAAAAGAAGTGCTACCATAAGTGCATTTCCCCCCCTCAAAATTGCAGTCATGCTTGCCCTTGATCTTTGTTCAGTGTTAGCAGTGACCAGCTCTGTGATTCAGGACTTTCTGGACTCTGTCTCATGTCCATCTCCTGGATTTGGCTCTCTGAAGAGAATCCAAAGCTAACCAATAACATAAAGAACAGGATTAATTTAATGTACCTTTAGATATCTATGGTGTTGGCTTTTGCTGCTTTTATTATCAGTGGAAAGAAATCAGTAGGTTAAGGGCATGTAAGCATTTTCATTTAGGAGAAATGAATCTCAAGTCCAGCCTGAGATCCATAACTTGGCCACGCTGTGGCCAGCATGAGTATGAGTAAGAAAGGTACACGTATGAATGTATGTCTACCGGTGTGGGAACTTGAGGTCCTAATAAATATGTGTTAGAATCAGAGCATATTTCAGGTTAACAAAACAATGATGATGTAGTTCAGGACGACATAAAAGATGTATGCAGAGGTCCTAATCCTGATAAACTCATTTTGTCTATAACTAGAAACCACAGACAGCTTAGTGGTTTAGGCTCAGTGTTGGGCAAAAAGTGGCTCTCACACCTGAGGTTTGTTGGCAACACGAGAGGCAGCTCACAGGGAATAAATATTTGTAGACCAGGTACACAAAAAAGATTGTGCAGATTGAAGTGTATTTGACTCCCCATCATTTATTGTGGTGTTAAATAGCAGCCTGATACCGCTCTGATAAAACTACTTGATACTGCATTAGTGCACAGTGATTTTGCCTCCATGAACTAAAGTATTGCAGCCTACCAATGATATTTTTCATTCTCACGATCCGACACCAAAGGATTATTGCTGGTTTTCACTTCAGCTGGCCTGTGATCCAAATACTGTTGGAAGGAGAAAAGTTGAGATGGGACTGGGAAGGGAATCAAAGTGAAAGATGCTGCCATGTCACAGTGACACTTCTGCATAGTGACTAAAGAGCTGCCATGGGACCGGGGGGAGCCAGGCTGGTGCGTAAGGGGAGGAATGAAGGAGCGGGCTAGCTCTTTGATTAAGAGTCAGCTACGACCCATTTTTCCAGTCTGCCATCTGTTATCTGATAAGGGCTGTCTCGCTCCCTTTACTCAGTCTTTAGACTTCTGTCCTGTTGAAGGTTAGGAGTGTAACTCTTGGAAGAGGTTTGCAGCCCAAGATGTAGGTTAAAGGGGCAGGGGAGCCTAGAATAAAGAATTATCTATGCCTGTTAGCTACCAGGAAAATCACTCTTTATCGCAAAGCAAAGCACATAATTAATATTTAGTTAACATACTAAAAATACAGAAGACACATGTACAACTCCAGGGAGAGAAGGTGACAATTCATTTGTTGTTGATGGTAAAGTCTATCTCCCACTTTCCAGTTATAGCGTTTCTACATTTATAATGCTTTATTTGTCATACATTGTATACTTTGCCATATGAAGGACTGTTACACATCTAAAAGGGACTCGAAAAGGAAATTGATTGTGCCGTAGTTAGAAAAGAGGTTTGAGTTCTTTTATTCATGGTGAAACAATGCACATACAGAGTATTCAGTATGTCACCTGTATCTGAAGCCTGTGGGAGTTCATCCTGTCAGTGAAGTAACACCTCTGTATGTTCAGTAAGTTACTCTGGGTGCAACACAGACTTTGCATGCGGTCATCTGCTCAGGCAGTACTTCTGTGCAGATGGAGAAGCCTTGCTGTGGCTTCAGTTTCATAGGGCACGGAACGGGGAACTTCCGCTAAGGCCTCATTCATTCTTACAATTCCAGCATCTAATTGGTCATTCAGTATTGGCGGTGATGTAAGCAGACAAAGGTGTTTTCTTTCTTAAGGTGTCATAGCTTCTAAGGGTAACATAGTCCCTCTTTGGAGTAATTGAAATTGCATAGAAGAGGTGGGGTGAGACATGGCAAAGACTAGTTCATGTCTGATATGACTCCCACCCAAGGAGCGGTATGTCAGGGAGTCACAAGTGCTTGTAGAACTTCTTTCTGTAGCTGTATGCTTCTCCTGTACTAACTAGGAAACAATATTCTTGCGAAACAAATAACGAAGTCATCACAGAATCACAGAACGGTAGGGGTTGGAAGGGACCTCTGGAGATCATCTAGTCCAACCCCCTGCTAGAGCAGGCTGCACAGGAACGCGTCCAGGTGGGTGTTGAATGTCTGCAGAGGAGACTCCACAACCTCTCTGGGCAGCCTGTTCCAGTGCTCTGTCATCTTCACGGTAAAATTCTTCCTCATGTTCAGGTGGAACCGCCTGTGCTCCAGTTAGTGCCCGTTGCTCCTTGCTCTATGAGGTATACTTACATTCAAGTTCTTGCTGTAAAAACTAGAGTGAATGGAGATCAGTGTTTGATCCTCAGAAAGGCTGATACAAAGTACTTCACCTAAACAAGACTCTCCTCAGTCTTCATAAATTTCGCTTGATCTGCTTGTGAGATTGTGTTTCTCTCCAGCTGTGTAGCCAGTGGCAGGTGACACAGAAGGGAGAGGAGATGAAAGTGCAATGGGATTCATGGGCCAGAAGTGCTCAATGCCAGGCTGTGAGGCTAAGCAGAGGCAGAAGCAAACGCTAACAATCAGCTAGATGTGGTCCCCATTTCACACTTTCCACCAGAGGCTATGCTGACCAGGTAACATACCTGTTAGTTACTTATTTTCTTAAATCCTTGAGCTTCCCATTCTCTATCATCTTTTCATAATGGTTCTCTACTATATAGTGTAACTCAGTGTAATGGTGTTGGAAATCATATGTGAGAAGAGCATTTTTGAGCTGCTGTTACAATTAAGGAGTTGCTATAAACACAGCAGCATTTGGATGAGTTTCTGAAGTGTCACACATTTCACAGTAGCTGTTGAAAGGGAGCAGTGGTGTGGCTGTCCACCAGGCTAGGAAATAAGGCTCTGCTGGCTTTGCAAGTGGCGTGAACTCAAAGTAGTATTGTGACCTCCTTTCTTCAGGTGCCTTGGATAACTACTCTAAGATTAAAAAAGTAGAAGCCTGGCACTGAGGACCTGTGCTAAACGTCTAAGTTCCCTATGCAGTCAGTGAAGGGAGGGAATTTCAGGAGAAATTCAAAGCAAAAACACGATCTGCATGCCTCCCTTTGTTGATTAGCCTGTCTCCTTTTATTGATTACACGGACACTCTGGTCTAATAATTCAGTATTGTCGCACTCCAGAAGGTAACTGTCTGTGCTGCGGAGGAATTGACAGTGCCAAACTGCCAAGGCTACCAGACTGACAAAAAAGAGGGTGTCTCGTTTGGGGTGGGGCATAAGGCAAAGAAAATAGAAAATAAGCCGACAGACAGGACGCAGTCCCTCCTGCAAGTGATGCTCTGAGTGCCTTGTGATGTGGCAACAATTTCGCCTGCCCCTGCTCGCCTGCACTCTTGTTGTATCTGGTTAGAGTATGTACGGTGGAGAGCAAGATGTTAATCATGCCAGGAAGACTCCTAAACTGAAAGGCAGTTTTTGGGTGTCTCTGCAGTGAATGGCACAGTGAAGTGCATTTGTGATGGAAGTTATGATTGTGAGTCAATATTTGAGGCTTTGTACTGAGTTTGCTAGGTCTTGAGTTGTTGTATGTTTGGCATTAGGAAAAAAAAACTCGGAGCTTGTACTAGTCAATACTAGGTAGTACTTAGTCATCCTCACATCCTAGAGTTTTAGAAAGGAGCGTCAGAGAACAGTGTCTGCAGTACAGCCTCTCTGTTCTAAAGTACCTTGTTCCACCACGTCTACTGTTCTGCTGATTAGTTTGAAATAAAGGACATGAAGAATGTGAAAGCCCATGGGAATGCTTCCCAAATGCTTTCCAGACATCAGAGGTAGGGCAGCCTTTGGGAGAATTGGCAAAAAAGATCCTCTAATGCAGTGGGTAGCACGCTTCCTCCTGTTGCATGTGAACTACCTGCTCATACTGAACCCGGTAGAAATTAGAGTGAGTTGCAAGTCTTGTCAGCAAGAAGGGCTGGAGGGCTGTTACGGACATGCAGGAGGGTGGGAAGGGTGGGTTGGTGCAGCTACTGTGAAGGATCTTTAGTGCTTTTTAAGTACTTAGTGTCTTCTGTACCCTTTGGCTTTTAATTTGTTGGTATTTGACAAGAGTTGTAGCATCAGGTCACTGCAGCCTTCTGTTAATTGCACTTAAGGTGTTAGAGGTAGGAGTCGGGATCTGGCTCACGGAAGATGTATTTCTTTGCTGTGATAACATAGTACCTCCTCACCACCCGAAAGCCCTGGCATTAAGCAAGCAGGAGGAGGGGAATGTGTATTATGTTCACATTAGCTATTTTCTGTAGCTGCAGTGAAAATGCTGGGGGCTCAAAAAGGTGCATGAGGTCTGTTGTTCTGCGGATCCCGAAAGCTCTCTGCCTACTTTCCTTCTACAGAAAGCCTGTGCAAGGGACTACAGAGGGCAAAAGCCCAGGAAGGACACAAAGCAAATACAACTGAAAATCAGATTGGTTTAGGCCAATGAAAACCAAATGTTGTTGATCACTCACTTTTTAATGCTTTCTCCTACCTAATTGTCTCAATTGGATGTTGTTTTGTGTTTGTTTTTTTTTTAATTAAGAGTTATATACTGATAAGATTAGAAAAGGCAGGTTGGTATAAGACTGCTGGCCATTTAAGACTGAAATAAAAGATACCGAGGTTTAGATTTTAAACCTTTAAAGTTAATTGCCCAGAACTGGACATAGCCCGAGTCCTTTCCAGGTAACAAAACGCTAAAACTCTTGTTCCAGCCCTTTCCTTTTGCTGAGCTGCAGCCAGCGTTCGTTGCAGCAAGACAGAGATATCCCACTCCAGTTCTCTTCCCAAGGGCCGGAACCAGTGTCCCTTCCTGTTTGGGTTTGCTCACAGATAGACGATTAACACCCTGAGCAAACCAGGCTTTTTCCCTGTTTTGTGGCATACTGTTTGCGAACAGCAATGTACTTGCTGTTGGCGATGCTGATGTTGAACATAGGGCTATACATTTTATTATCTGCCAAGTACCTTTATAGCAATGTTTGCTAAGAACACTTTAATGACAACACACATCTGCCATTATGTATGCAATGAACAGAGATGTTATAAAACTACTGGCAATAAGAAATGCTACAAAATCATTTACTACATGGTTTAAGTGCCGCATGCTTTTCTGTCTGAAGCACAGGTAGCAGCACAGATTTCTTTTTTATTTTAGTGAAGATGTTGGATGATGATTATGTATTTAAAGGTTTATTTAAAAAAAAAATGAGTTCATTGATGCTTTTTGGACTGTCCAGATCTTCTGATTCTGCGGTGTAGTAACTGCTGAGAGTAGATTTTTTTACAGGACTGATGGTTCCTAGGGATGCTGGACACATTAGGAGAAAAGCCTTTGCTGTGGTGTTTTAATGCTTTAATCCCTGCTGGATCTTGAATATTCAAAGACTTCAGGAAAGTCAAAACATCAGAATAATTTTTATGATTTCATGAGATAAAGTGAAACATGTTAGAAATCAGGAAGTCTGTTCTGGAGCTCATCTATTCATTAACTTACTAGTACCAGATAGGTCCCTATTGTACGATTTCCCAAAATGTCTCCAAACTGCAGAAAAAAAGATTCCATCTGAATTTATGAAAAGAGTTCACACAATCCCTTCGTGCCCGTTTTAATTTATTCCCAACTAATTTTATAGTAAAGCCTCCATTAAACGTGATCTGAGGCACGTTAGCTTTTGCTAAGGGCGTTTGTGTGAGAAGTTCGTTTTCTCGCTTGCTGTCAGTCCATTTGTAACACCCGTGGCTGTTCCCTCTATGGCTGGCCCAAGCAGCTGCTGCTGTGGTATACGCTGTACACGATTCTTCTACTCAAGAAATGCAGGCCTGGGTTTTCTGTGCTTCGCTCCCTCGTATCTCTCCCTAATGAATGTGTGTCAGAGCAGAAGGCTATTGTTGGTGGTAGAAGTGCTGGATTATTCTCCTGTATTAGACTTTTATGTGTCCTTCATCTCTGCATCCTTTCCTTGCCTTCCATGCGGTAACTTCTGTTCTCATATCCAAACAATTCCCAAGGTGCTCATGAGATGTTGTGCTAGCTTCGGTAAGGACAACGTAGCTGAGGTAGGGCTTGTAAGTGAAGAGGAACAATTTCAGAGTCTGTCACTTCTGTGTATGTATATTGTGATCCTTTCCACTCATCGTAACTTTGTTGTCCATAGATGTATTACTCAGTCAAAAGCCACGCTGAATATGTGTTGTTTCCAGGACAAGCGATGGCATTTGTTGCCTTGTAATGCCTTTGTGATATCAGCAGCACACAAGAGTGTGCAGTTATTTCTGCAGTCAGAGTGATTACATCTTTTTGGGAAAAGATCACTTCATGGTCTTTAGGCTGTTGAACTTTAACTTCAAAGAGTCTCATTGATATGACAATGTACAACAGCATCTGCTGAGCAGCTGGAAAATCGGAGACCATATAAAAATCAACTGATTGTCTCTCCTATATTTTATAATGACATAGGTATGTTTTTTAATCTGTGTGTTCTTTCCCGTTTCTTCATCCTGTCTCTGTCATCATATGCTCTTAATATTTAAGGCCACTCCTGCCCTCCATCCTGCACGTGAATTTCTTAATACTCCAGGTGCTCTTTATCTTATCTGAATATGATACTTCATGGCACAGAAGAAGATAATTTCTCCTATTTTTCTCTAAACTTCTGTATTACTGGCTGTTTATTGCTGAGTGTAGCTTTCACAAGGTCCTCCCAGTTCAAGAAACATGATTACCCAAAATGGTATTAGATTTTGTGCTGCTGTCAGCTCCTGTAAAGAGCACTTGAACAACAAAAAAAGATGTTGATGGGTAGATGACTAAGAATGATGGATTAATGCTTTTTAGCATCTTATACTTTTGTTAGTGTAGGCCTCTTCTACAGGACTAATATTGTAGTGGAGTATTTGTTTATGTGTTGGTTTATAAATGGCAGCTCTGAACAATGGCTTCTCCTTAATGCAAGCCACAAAACACACCCTATCGATAAGTCAAAGCACAATGCTGCTGTTGTTTAACCCCAGGTGGCAACCAAGCCCCACACAGCTGCTCGGATTCTCCCCCCACAATAGGATGGGACAGAGAATCAGAAGGTTAAAAGTGACAAAACTTGTGGGTTGAGGTAAAGACAGTTTAACAGAGAAAGCAAAAGCCCTGTGCACAACCAAAGCAAACCAAGGAATTCATTCACTAATTCCCATCAGCAGGCACGTTCCCATCTCCAGGAAAGCAGGGCTCCATCACACAAAATGGTTACTTGGAAAGACAAACACCATGACTCCAAACGTCTCCTCCTTCGTCTCCCACCTTTATATGCCGAGCGTGATGTCATACGGTGTGGAATATCCCTGTGGTCAGCTGGGGTCAGCTGTCCTGGCTGTGTCCTCTCCCAGCTTCTTGTGCACCCCCAGCCCAGTTGCTGGTGGGGTGGTGTGAGGAGCAGAAAAGGCCTTGGCTCTGTGTAAGAATTGCTTGGCAATAATGAGAAAATCTCTGCATTATCAACACTGTTTCCAGCAGAAATCCAGATTAGTAGCCTCATACAAGCTACTATGAAGAAAATAAACTCTATCCCAGCCAAAACCAGCACAGCTGCTCAAGTGACTCTGAGATTAAAGGACAGCTTGTCATAGCAGGTCAGTTTTACCCGAATCACACTGTATCAAGGAAAGGTAGAATTTACTAAAACTAGGACCATCTGAAGTGGTAAGTTACCATGAAGAAAGGAAATAGTTTTTCACGTTCTCATACTAGCTTTCCCAGGTAACTCCCAGCAAGACATATAATGGCATGTTGCATGTACGACCCAGAATGTGCTTGCTTACTTTGAGTACGCACCATGTCTGTTGTGATGTCAGGTGTCTAGAGATGAACTGATGATGCTGGGTGCAAGAACCACTCCATACTATGTGGTATTTTTGAGTCTCTTATTGCTCAGTGGCTGATCTCAGTTGCTGTGGCTTCGTATCTCCCTTCCTTTCCATACCCTTGAATCAGACCAGTTTGTGTTTCTGCTGAGACTGCCAGTTGTCCCTACAATTAATGGGAATACCTTGATGGAAGTGGCCAGGATGAAGTAGATTCATTTGTCATGAAAAATTATTTCCATTATTTAAAACTACTATAAGACCTTGGAGATATTATCTGTGAAATTAGCTTTCTCTATCTCTCCACTTCGCCCAGTCGAAGCCATCAAGCTGAAAGGCAGGCACTGGCACAGTGCATTTTCTGTCTCATTTCTTCTTCTCTATTCATCTCAGGGGGAGAGGAAAGACTTGACATTCATGATGCTCCCTTAATTGACTCTTTATCCACGTGGAGACAGGCAGTTGCCCCTTGGACACTTTGATTGATTGGATGAGGCTATTATGTGATATGGAAAAGATATGCAAAAGCACAGCCGTCACCACAAGCATGGAAAGTTGCTCACACAGATCTGCTTGGTTTGTCTGGCTTCTCTCATACGCAGTTAATCCACAGAATAGCAAACGGGGTGGTCCTGGTGAGTCTGCCACCACTAGGTGCCAGACTCCAAGGTATGGCTCTCCAGAGGTAAACCATTTTCACTCACTCTGCTAAAGGGTCTGAGGATGTGTATAGGAAAGTTGATTTTCATCATCTTGATGTGCTTCCTTACCAGCATCCTCATTTTTTTTCTGGATAATCAAGAACAGGGAGGTTCGGGAGATAATTGGTGTGGATTGGGAGATAAGGTTCAGAAGAGGGAAACTATATCCTGATAAATCAAATCTTAATGTGAGTTTCAGAGCTACTTCCTGCTTTGTGCTGATTATAGGTGGTGAGTAGGTGGATGGGTAAAACGCAGAACTCAGGAGATATCCATCACATTAATGCAAAAGTCGTCCCACTGAAGAGACAGCAGCAGGGAGGATGTACAAGAAAAGCAGCTTCATACTAAGTGCTGTTGATGTCACGATGCTTCGATTTTTTATGGCCTGCAGCTGTTCACTTCTGAAGTTCTGCCTATTTAAGACAAGGTCCCCTTGTGGTCAGCCTGGGCTCTTTGGGTGGGGGTTTCCTACCATCCTAATCTTGTGTTCTTGTGAGCAACTTAGCATTTTTGCATTTCTGAAACAAGGAAGAATTGTAATCCTTCGTGTTGCGATCTGCTAAAGGGAGCAGAAGGACAGGACAGTTTGAAGGGGATTGCTGTTGGAAGTTGTGTCAAAGCACCAGAGTTCAGGATTCAAACGGAGTCATCTGGAATCAGGCTTTTAAGTGTGACTACCCCAATACCCACAGGCCCCATTTCAAACTGCTGAGAAAAGAAAAATAAGGTATTTTGAACAGTGAATTTTATACACTACCTTTCATTAAATGTGTTAAAACGGAAAATGACAATTCAGCCCTCAGCTGAAAAGCATGTTAGATTGACAGCTCTGGGAGTCCTAGGCTTGTGCTCAGAATGAAAAATATATACAGAGTAGCTATCCTTTATATACCTTATTTGAGGAGTATTTGCATTAGAGATTAGAAGGTAGGTCAGTCTTCCTGACCTGCCTGGTCTTTGATAGATCCGCAAAGTAGCGTAGTGAAAGGAGGAACTCTTCTTCAATAGCTTTGATTTCCTTTTGGTCGTTTCGGTGACTGCTGAAGACAGAAAGAGCCGTGAGGTTGCTTAGTGCGCCCAGCCCAGGGAACAGAGCAAGGGGTTATGAACTGAGCGGAACAAAATGGAGTTTGTGCTGCGTGTACTGTCTGCCACATTAGGACAGGATTTCCTCCTGAACAAGGGATTGGCAAAAGGCATGTACTTGCTAAATCGTGAGAAGGAACAAAGAATATGGAAACCATCTCAAATATTTTATAGTTTTGTTACTGTTTGGTTTTTTTTAAAAAAGAAATCTCTGTCATGAATGTTTGTGACTGGAGAAAAATGAGGTCAAAGGAAAGACTGTTGACGTATTAAGAAATTTCAAAAGATCTAGAGTCCTTACACTGATTTCAGAGTACAGTATCTGGTTCCTAGATGTGGAAGCCTAACAGTTCAGTGCCTAGTAATGGAAGCATCCAAGTCTTCAGCGTTTTGTTACCATCTCCCCAATGACGTTCTCTTCTGTTGCAGTCTGGCTTTTTGATGTAAACGCCAAATGTCGCTGCTGCTCTTATTTCCGCTGGTCAGCTCTCATGTCCAATTTGTGCAAATCTCCTTTATTCTGCATTTTCATTTGCATGTTCTGTCCTCTTGGAGAACTGACCAGCGCTGAATTTTAGCCTTTCCCTCCCTGTCAAGTGCTACTGGAGGATAATTTAGCACTGCAGCCAAAGTGCTTGCCTCAAAGCTGTGTTTTGAGTAATTCCAGTTTTTCTTCGTGTTTAACACTGGGCTGGTCAGCTGAGGATGTGCATAAAATAAGGCACAGGTGACAGTTGGCAGTTCGCTTTTCACCAGTCCCGTTCTCATGCTGGGAGCACCGCTGTGGTGTGAAGGAGCTGCCATTAGCCACCTTGGTGAAGGAGGTGGAGATTGTCCAGAGTTCAGTGGGATGGAGATTTGCTCCCATCCCAGTCTGCCACCCTTTTTACTGAGGCAGCATCACAGTTGATGTTTCAACATCTTGTTGAAACACTTATATGCAATTCCTCTAAGTCTGCCAGGTTCCTTCTGCCACTTTGCCTTCTGGTCCGATCAAATTTCACTTTCCTGACTGGTGCAGAAGAGCAAGGAATGTCCTGGAAGATTTCTTGGGATGTGGGAAAAGGGGACAAGGCAAGGAATTAATAGAGCTTTGTCAAACAAAAGGCTAATATCTTTTTCTTGTGCAGTTTTATAGCCTGCAACCTTTTCAGGTAAAGCGATTAGGCAAAACAAAAAGGATTAAAGAGAAGCAGAAATGATTTATCATGCTATTTTTAAATGGCTCCCTTTGTTTTTGCTGTATCGTTTGATTTTTTTATTTAAAGTCAAAGGCACTGGGCTGCTTTAAAAAAAATCAAAACGTAAAGGAACACCACAAATAGCCATGTCGAAGAGTAATGAATCCAGCAGACAGAAGGACTTGTGTCCAAATAAAAAAGGCAGAAAAGTGTAGGCTGAAATTGGTATTGACTGTGCAACGTGCACAGTGCTAATGGACTTGCGGAAGAAACGAGAACATTGCAGCCATAAAGTGAAAACCTGGTCCGCTGTGAATACAGATGAGAGTGGGAAAGACAGTGCTTTTATTGGGCTGCTTTTGCACACATGGCCTCTTGAGCTAACCTGCTTATAAAGTCAGAGTGACAGGATGTAGATGAGCAATCAGCATCGTCATTTAGCTATTTCTCCCCAGGTTGATTTACACTGCTGTGATTTCTTTTTTCTTTTGTCTTTTCCTGCTGGCTGGTGACTATTTACTGAATCCGTCTATTCTCTTTTATACTGGTTTTTTTTGTTTGTTTTTTTTTTTTTTTTTTTTGAGAGAAGCCATAAAAGTTAAAATGCTGGTCATTCACCCTTCTTTGTGTGTGTATATGTGTGTTGCCTACAGTTCATACCCTAGTCTGTGCCACCAGCCAAGCCTCAGTCAGTAGGCTTTCCAGGAGAAGCCGCTTTGAAACAGCTGCCATGTCTCGTCTGCTGAGAGCTGGTTTCTCCCAGATGCCCTGTTGCTCAGATTAAGGAGGGACACTGGCCTGTATCCACTTGATCAATGTGCTCCATCAAAGGGTTGATCAACAAAATCCCATTAAAACTGTGTGGCACCTACAGCTTTCTTGTCCCACATGGATCCCGTGAAAGGGAGTATCCTGTTAGGCGCAGAAGAGATTGTGCGTGCCAAGAGCTGTAACTCAGCATCTGTGTTATGTTTTTTCCTGCTTCAGCATTGCTCCTGGGTTACACACTTGAGCAACTCCTTGGTGAAGGCTACCTGGGAGGGCTTCAGGACAGGAAGGAGGACCACCCAGATACAACTGGGAGGGGAGATGGTGGGGACTTGGCATTAGCTTTGGTTTTGGGACTGAGATGTGTTCAGTACTGAGGTGAGACAGAAGTGTACAGGCAATGAATTGTCACCCATCTGACACTGTTGACAAGATCATCTTTGCACATTGGCAGTGGATTTTAGGTTATTCTCTGCCATAGTGATGTGGGGCTTGGCAAATCTCTCAGTGTTACTCTTCTCTGTAGAAGCCAGAGATGGGGGCTAGGGTGAATTTTTGTACCACTGCATACAGATAACACATAGGGAAGCTTTCAGCCTTACAAGGAACAGGCAAGGTCATAGCTGGGAGAAAACCCGTAAGTTGCTGACCTCTCTACCTGTCTTTGAGCTATGAGAATAAGCTAAATAAACCCACATTAAACTGTTGATAAGGATGCAAAATGATAATCCTGTGCAAACAAGTACCAGTTTTGCATATATGCAGAGTATTTTTGAAAAGAGATAGACATCATTATCATATTACATTTTGGGAAACTGTGATATAGAGCAATTAAGGTACGATTCAAGATTACAAAAGTAATTAGCCACAGACCAGGGCTGAGGGGGTTGCATTTACTTCACTGGGATTTAAATGTCTGCATCTAAGATACCAGATAATTTAGTCAGTAGACTCTTAGGTCGCTAAGCTACTTTTTCCATCTTGAAAAAGCTATCTGATGTCTCTAAAATAATACTTGCAGATCTCTGCAGACATGGTGATTTAGTCCTGGGATATTTGATTAGCAGTTCCTAGAGATAAATACTTATGTACTGTGATAGGATACAGATAATTCTTATCAGAACCTGAGTTCCTTCTTTTCCTCCTCTCCTGTTTTCCAACTCAGAAGAGCACTGATGAATCTCTTCGGCCTTTCAGCCATGCAGTAACGAAAAGCTGATTACCGTACAGCTCCCCACAGGCCAGCCTCTCTCTTATCCAGCATTGCACTCGCTTAACCATTGGTCCCTGTGTGCCTGACTGGAATCCAAGGGACTCCAACTAACTAATACACAGAGGAAGTTAGTGAAGATGTGCTCGTAAGACAAAACTGAAGTTGTACAAGCTGTAACTTAAGCAACAAATGAACATTAAGGAAGTGTATCTGACAGTGAGAGCTAGAAGACACAGTGATTTCCCCTGGACCAGGAGTAAAAGCAAAACAAATGCTGTTACTTGGAAATCTTTGCAAAGCTGCCCCGCTGGTGCTGTTCAGAACATGTGCTGTGGACAGAGAGCACCTGCTACAGTGTGTGTAGTCCTGTTTGCTCTGCAAGACTGTCAGCTGACTGCTCCAGTGGCAGTACCTGCAGGTGAACTGTGTGAGCACAGGTAGTTGTGTCATGCAAATTCAGTGTCACTGCTGGACTAATGAGTAAATTTGATCAGGGTTTCTCGCAAAAAAAGCCTTGACATGTATGGGACATCACTTATTCAGTGCTTTACAAAAGTATACAATATAGATGTGCCTCTTTCTGGCTTGTATCACTACAGACAAGTTCATTTTTCTGTGCCTTACCTTCCCCAGCTGCAAAAATACACAGATACTTAAGACTTTTGTAAGTCATAGAATGGTCGCAAGGTGAAAAATTCATGAATTGTTAAAAGCTCCAGATCCTAGGATGAGAAAAGTTGAAGACCAATAAAATGTTAATTTTTGTTAGTCTTTCACCTTCAGTTTCATAGTTTTCTTGAGCTTAATGGACATCCTGCCCTGAAAACAGGTGGAAAACCTGACCTAGTGATTGATATTTATTTTTGTGTTATCTAACTCATTTTCCTGTTATTGCTAGTTGACACGTATTATTTTATTTTTCATCAGTACAGAAATGTGAACAGCTTTTCGATTTGTGTATTAATAATTTGAGTTTATATCCCCAAAAGAACAACATTGACCAGACCCGCGATGTTTATTAAAAATCTGAGAAGTCAGAGATTTTCTTTTAAAATAGCAGCGACTTTCTGTCTTGTGCTACTTTTCTATACCTGCAATTCTTATGTGGTTGTTGAGATGCACTGCTGGATTTTTTTGAGCTATACAAGCAGCCTTTTGTAGATCAAATGCCGTAGTACTTGAGCCACTCAAGGGGAAAAAAACTTTCTAGTAAAATTATTCATTGCCCTTTATGAAGCACTAAACAAATGATGAGATTTTGTGTGGTGTGTCAGCGATTGGCTGAATGTATTTAACTCGGTAGTGATATGAGATTTACAGAGCACACAAGAAGGGAGCCTTAAATAGTTTTACCCATTGACCTTTGCCGAGATAATATGCCTGAATATCAACTCCTCACCAGTTAAATTGTGTGCTAATGAAGTGACATTGGCTACTCAGCTACAGGTGTGCTAGTGAGAGGTATTCCTAGTGACATGATGTCACGGTTTAAAAATGTATATTCAAGAAATGTGAGTACAAAAAGTATATTCCCTTGACAAGCTGCCAAGGCTATTTCTTATTAAAAAAAAAAAAGGTGTAAAGAGAGTGCTGTCGAGCAGCTTAGTCTGAAATCCAACAATATGAAGGAAATAGGCAAAAAAATTGAAATATAATCAGGAGGCTGAAGGGAGGAATTATGGAGAAAGATTAGGAGAGTTCAGTATGTATTGCTTGGTAAAATGATAACCTGAGGGGAGGATGATGAATCAGCTCTGATGGAAGGACTACCTTCCCAAGGAAGGGGAATTACTTAAGGAAGTTCACAGGGCACTAACTGTGGAATATTGGGTTAAATTAAGAAAGGAAAATGGTGGCTATCATAGACAGCATCCCAATAATGAGCTGTATTTCTTTTTGCTTTGTTTTGCAATAGCAGGAACCCTACAGAAGGGATGGAAATCCCGTCATTTAGACGCTGGAAATCAGGATGTGGCTAAAACACTAGGATATGGCCGGGCTGCTATATGCTTTAACGAAATATGCTTTGTAAGAGGGAAGGAAGCTGCATAATCTAGCCAGCTCTTCTGTTTCTAGCTTGTATGGATCTGAGAAATATGTCTTAGAATAATGAAAACCTGGAAATGTGTTCCAACATCAAAAGACTTGTTTTCTTTCTAAATCCTACTAATGACTGGGTATGTTTTCCCAATTAGTGAGAACATAAATAAATGTATAAGATATGCAAGACACTGATGCCCAAAGTGTATTTTGTTTGATTCTTACTGTAATTACTTATAATAAATCATATTGAATTAGGAAGGGTAGAATAGTTAATTGTGTAAAAATAACAACATTTTGATACCTCAGCTTCTTTGGTAGATCTTAAAGAATTGTGGAACAAACTCCATGTTTATGCAAATTAGAAAGAATATTATGTATGCTATGTTACAGTGTCAGATGAGAAAAGAATGTTATTAAGGAGAGTGTTGTCAAAGCTGTTTCCAGAAAACTTCAAATCCTAAACTCAAATCTCAATTTAGAAGAGAGATATTCACAGACTCATGTGAGAAAGAAAAGCGCGGGGAAGTGTAGCATGTGTCCAAGATCTTTCCAGGTTGCTGGTAAAGGAGAGCCTAGCGTAAGGCTCACTCTCTCTAGCCAGTACATGAGCAGAAGCAAGTAAGTGCTAACTGTTCACCATTGTGGGAGGTGGAGGACAGAAGCTTTCCTGACTGCCAAGCGCTCATCCCAAATATTGCTCATCAGCATAAAAAACCAAAGCAACAACAAAACCACAGTCTACCATTTAGTTCACTTGCATTTAGTCCTGCTCTGTTATGGACTTTGCTTGATCTTTGGTGAATCAATTAGGTTCTGATGCACAAAAGCAGTAAATCCTGACAAACCTCAAGCTTGCCCTGTGTAGTGCTTAGGGGCCCATCAGCTCTTAGTGTGAAATCCAAAACGTAAGTTATGTGCATATGGTGCGAAGAGGCCATTAAACAAGGGTGGTGTTCACGACAGCCGGCATGCTGCCAGTGACTGGGGGGAAGCAGGGTCAGGGATCAGGTAGGCAGTAGTGCACGCCTGGTAGAGGATATGCCAGTCCTCTCTCCTAGGTGCAGCCTTGATCTTACTGCAACCTTGAGCTCGATGCCTACCTGAATATGAAATTCACATTCTAAAACCCACTTCAAGATTTAGATGCCAAATAACATCATATGTGGTCACACAGCTGCAGCATGTTGATCAGGCACTTTGGTGCTCTGCCTAGTTGCTCTGCTTTTACATCCCTTTCTTTGCCTTAAACAGAAACTCCTTTGTTGCCAGACTCTAAGTTGCTTGTAGTCCTGTGCCTTGATCTCTCCACATGTCTAATTGCACACAAGACGTCCTCTGCTCTGTCGGAGTTGTGCAAGTGAGTGTGCACCTAGATTCCTGTGTTCTTTGTATTTGCAACCTTGTACCTTGTGGAGGAAGTGCTAGTGCAGTGTTTAAAAGTTGTGGAAGCTTGGAAACTTCTCAGACTGGCCATCTATAATTGTGCGTTTTTTAAATTAGGTTGGTGTTGTTCTGTTGAGCTGTGTCAGGAGTGAGTGAGAAAAGCACTGTGATTTCCTCTTCCAGATGCGAATGAAATTAGGGAAGTACAACAGTCCCGCAGCAATCCTGCTGGTTTTGGTGCCTTTGTTGGAGCACAGCTGTGCCCAGCAGCTGGTCTGGAATCAGGGAACCAGGAAATTTGCACAGTTAGCAGATATAAATAGAGAATATGTAACTATGGGAGATGCTTAAGTCTGCAGTAAATAAATCCTAGTCCAAATAAAAAGCTAATTGAAATCTTAAAAAACTGTCTTGTGCCTCAGTTTTTCCCATTTTGAGTCTCTCTTTATCTGCAAAATTTGAAAGAGAAACAGGTGTTATATCTATAGAGTCTTATCATCTATGTTTCAAGTTGTGACAAGAGCTGTCCCCTTTCCCTTACAGCTTTAGATTATTTTTAGGATTGTGGATTATTTTCCATTTTCCAAAGGAATTATTGGCCTTTTCATTATTTTGATTTGTTTGAAGTTCTGAGAATTTTTCAGGGCCCATCTGCTGAAGAGTACAACAAGGAGGTGGCAGGTAGCTCTTGGGTCATCAAGAAAAAAGGGAGGAGGAGCAGCAGCCCAGTGGCAGCGGAACGGTAGGTAGGTCGGGGCACTGGATTGCGTCTCTGCACTGCCATGGCTTCACAGTGTGATGCTGGGTAAACTGGTTCCCATTTCTGTCTCAGTTTCTGCTGTGAAAGTACGCCCATTCAAAAGGCATTTCTGAGGGCATCTTAATGCTTTCAAATTGTGCCGAGGAATTCAAATAATGGGAATTGAAGACAGGAAAGCCATCCTATTAGGAGACCTACCCTTTTCCCTGTTTGGTCAGAGTGTGTTGGCTGTTTATTTTAGAAAACAGGATGTTCTTTGCAATGTGGTGTAGAGCTGTGCCTAATCCTTTCCAAGTGTAAATTAGGAAAAGCTTCTTTTGAAACAGCACGTGCTGATCCAGAACTTGTGCACACACAAGTGGAAACTTGGGACCTTGCCCAGCAAGCAGAGATGAGAACTGGCGGCACTGACACTGTACAGAAAAATGACTGGGATTTGCTCTTCTACCCCAAGAGGAGCCACACTGCTGTCCCTTGAGAAAACACATAACAAGTACTTCTCAGCACTAGTGGCATAAAGTGAGGAGTCAATTGCAGCCGCCCTTGCTTCAGGCAGCACTGCCACCTTCCCTCACGGTGCCTCCAAAGTGCCTGAGCAAGTGCACCAGCCCCTGGGGCCCACGACCTCTGTGTCCCCGTCCCAGTCGTTGCCTGCTCTGCTCACCCAGCAGCTGCTGGCTCACTTGACTTGCAAAATTCCTACAGGGGCTCCCTTTAGGGAAAAGCTTTACACTGTTTTTATCTTCAAATAAACTTGAAATATATAATGAAGTGTATTGTTTCCTGAATATACACAGCTTTTCCACCCCCCAGGCTCTCCCTGTACCCTTGCAGCCCCTCTAGGAACCTTTAGGAGAAAGCAGAGCGTGCTGTACCATACAGATGTTGTACTGCAACTCTCAGGATCATGATTGAGCCCAGTGTAAGAACCTATGAATCTCTTTATACGGAAAACAGAGAAAAGTGGCTTACTCTTTGTGTGAGAGAGGCTGCACATCTGCTTCTGCGGATGAAGAGCTTACCATCCCTTTTCTCCAGACATATGAGGATTGATGGCTCATGTATTAAGCTATGGGTTTTTAAACTCTTGAATGACTCTGTTAGTTTAAGGTAATAACAAGTTGGAGAGTTATATGAAGGGAGCATTCTTTCTGTATGTATGCTATGTACTCATCTTCCATCACGTCAGTCTGACAGCTTTCGCTGACCCTCACTTTCACATTAAAAAGATGAATAAATTGAGCTGTCTTTGGTGATAGTGTAGTTAGACTCTGATGACCTCAGAAGTGGATTCCAAGTGTGTCTATGCCTGATGCATAATATCCTCAATACAAGAGTTGATTACGTTTTATTTTTCTGTTTGCAACTTCCTTTTAATATATTGGTTTAAGTTTTCTAAGATTTCTTAGGTGAGGATATAAGAATATGTTGTTGAAGAGAGGTAAATGACATTCTTTCGTACTTTCGGATCAAATAAAGAAAAAACACAAAGTGGCTTGTTGATTAATCTCAGGAGTCCTAATCTGTGTCCTTCTGCTTTAGATAATAGGCCAACATTATCAGGGGCTCAGCAGAGACATGATAAAGAGGTCCTATTAAATATTGTTTCAGCAAAGTGGAGAAGGACGTGTTGACCCATTTGGGCTAGATTCCTCTCATTTTGGTGCATAGCAAGGCCACAAATTCTGCCTATACGTGAGTCATTAAGGAAAGTGATTTGGGAGCTTTATCACCAGATCATGAGGCAAATGATAGGTAACTGAAAGGAAAGCACTTTGGTTCTGTAATGGCTGACATGTCCAGTAAATCAGTATCAGTGGAATAATTTTGCTGGTTTAACTCAGTAGTATTTCTACACTCCTCCAATGCGGTAGTTTTCATTGCAAGTTAAGATGTCATTATCAGTCCTCAAGAAATCCAAGGCTGAATTTTGGCTTTATTATTTTCTTTGTTCTGCCGTCTCTTATCTGTGGCATAAAACTGGGAATCAAATCTGGCAGTTTGAGAAAGTAATCACATCCCTGATAAAGATATATTTTGTCACTTAAAACATACACTTTTGCTTCACCAGCAGCCAGTGCTGTATAATTAAATGTTGCTGAAGAAGGTGATTGTCAGTCTGAATTCAAGACATGCAGGTCAAAGGAGCATTTGTGTCCTTGTGTACTGGCTGCTAAGCCTGCTTCCAAGTTACAGTTTGGCCATTAGGTGGCAGTTTCACTTACTCTTGTATTTTCTCTGTGTACGTTTTCAGTCTGAGAAGTTGCATCTTCTCCTTCCAAACTGATGAAACCTTCACTCTGCTTTCCACACCATAGACACCTCTGTGAAATTCAGTATCACAGCAGAGTTATACTGTATAGGCAAGATCAAGCTTTTTTGCAGGACCCAAGAAACAGAGGAATCAGTATTTCTTCTTAGATAAATAATGTAACCTCGTAATTAAAGAAAAGAACTGCGATGCTGTGGAAGGTTAAAACTGTGTGATTCCATCAGTTTCATCATTTACTGGGAACTGTCTTCAATATTTGAATACTTACCTCTACCCTTTTATAACTTTCTGTATTTTCAGAGAAAATATGCACACTCCCAGGTTCCAAACTGAGGGAAATCAGTTAGTAGTTCTCCATTCTTGGTTTAAGAATGTTCTCCAGCCACAAAGTTCACGTTCTTGTTGCAATCTTATTAAATGAATGAGTATCCTGAAGAGCTGGGACTACAATCTATAAACAAATTTAATTCTGAAGTGTTCTGCTAACATTGAGGGAAGTCAGACTTCGAAATAAATACAGCCCTGAGGTATTATTTCAAAGATTACATGATAAAGACCTTGTTTAAAAAAAGAAAAAAAAGGCAAAGAGACACCAAAAGCAGTGGCTGCAATCCCAGGCTTTGAGATAAAAAAATGTAACTGCATCCTGGGAATATTTACGTTGATCCCTTAAACTTTATCTCACGAAACTCTCAATGAACATTACATGCAGATATTTTGTGAATTCAGGGTTTAGAAGTAAGAGAATGATTTTTGCTCAGCATTAGTTTGAAAGTACTCCCATTGCATCAGAGAAGGACTGAACAAGCTTCAAAGGCTGTTCTTCCTCTCAAAGTACAGTACCTCCAAGCCAAAGCTGAGTCACAATGACTGAGACATTATGGAAAAGGTTTGTGTTTTGTAGGATTTTTATAGTAAAATGGCACCTGCCTGGTGCATAGCACATGAGTTTCCCTTTGCCTGGTTACCGGTACTGTTGATCAAACCCCATAGCTGTCATGTTGTCATGTTTGGGGAGGAACAACCCCATGTGCCAGTACAGGTTGGGGGTTGACTTGCTGGAGAGCAGCTCTGCAGAGAAGGACCTGGGAGTGCTGGTGGACAACAGGCTCACCATGAGCCAGCAGTGTACCCTTGCGGCCAGGAAGGCCAATGGCATCCTAGGGTGCATTAAGAAGAGTGTGGCCAGCAGGTCGAGGGAGGTGATCCTCCCCCCCTACTCTGCCCTGGTGAGGCCGCATCTGGAGTACTGTGTGCAGTTCTGGGCTCCCCAGTTCAAGAGAGACAGGGAACTACTGGAGAGAGTCCAGCGGAGGGC
>VZSC01015878.1:73827-97804 GCA_013398225.1 Steatornis caripensis
GGCACAGGCTGCCCAGAGAGGTTGTGGAATCTCCTTCTCTGGAGATATTCAAAACCCGCCTGGATGCATTCCTGTGCAACCTGCTCTAGGCTAACCTGCTTTAGCAGGGGGGTTGGACTAGATGATCTCTAGAGGTCCCTTCCAACGCCTACCATTCTATGATTCTATGATTCTATGTTCTTAGTTGCTCAGAGCTTGGCTTTCTGTTTGGGACAGTGACAGTTTTGCCTGTCTTCCTTTGGTTATGGTTTTCTGTTGTGTTCCTCCCTTTGTGCAGGCAGTACTCAGTCTAGCTGACACGGAGGAGCGTTTATGCAGTGTAAAGAAGCAGCGATACGCTCTGGAAATGGCTGCAGGTGTAACTGTGTGTTTCCCAGGAGAAGGGGTGCAATGTGGCTAGATACAACCCTTGTTGCTTTAATATCATGCAGAATGTTGTTCCGACATAACGTTGCTGTTAAGGCAAAGTCAGCTCCTTAATTCCCATTGAAGATAATGATACTGTGTGTTTGGCAGCACTGTGCATATTCTGTTTTGTTGTTTTCCAAAGTTGGTTGGAACTTGGAAGGAGAACAGGTTTGAAAAATATCACAAAATTTGATTTCTGTTTTACAAGTAGGAATTATCTGATGTGCTCTGTTTATTGCCTTGTGCAGGTAGCTGGCTAGTTTTGCTGTTCTTCATATAGGCCTTTTGCACAGTAACAGGAGAAAGAAAAACATGAAAGATGGGGAAAAAGAAATGCCATATTCTGATGCCACAAACAATAGGAGGAGGAATCTGACAGGTGAAGTACATACAGCTGGCTGGTTTTAGATAATTTTTTTCAGTGTACTTTATTTCAAACTGAAGGTCTCCGAATAGGCAGCTGTTACATTCAGGCTCAAACAGTTCCTGTTATTAAGAAATAGTTTTTGCCCAAATCATTTCTGAAATTGTACGGGATCCTCTAGAACGTAGAAACCTCCAGACTGTAAGTTCTTCTGTTTCCTTATATTGGCTTTGATTTTGCTTTGCATCTCTTGTGGTAAGGCTTCTGGATGGGGTCCTGAATATTTTCCAAATGGGAGGCCATCTGGGACGTGAAGGCCTGATACCGGTTTCACATGTGGTTCCACTAGCATGCTTCAGCCCCAAGTAACAGCTCTGTCCTTATTGCAGAGCTTTCGCTGCTTGTTCTCTTCCTGTGCTTGGTTGTGTGATTTCTTTGAAATGTGGGCAGATGTGACGGGCACATAAGTGGGGCTGCTCCTGTCAGCCCCTGCTTGCCTGAGCAACACCTTGCCTGCAGATGAAGGCTGCCTTTTCAGAGTTGCAGCCCATCTTTCTCATCCCTTTCCTACTGCAGAAACAGTAGGGGTGTAGACTGCAGAAAGCCCAAGAGAAGGGGTTAGATATCACTGGAGGAACAAGTTGTTGAAAAACTGAAAGAATACCTTCAGGTGTGGTAATTACTTCCCGCCCTCTCCCCCCAGTTTTCATTAGTAATGATTAATGGCATTTATCAGTGTAGAGAAATACCATTTGAAAGAGTTGAACATGTCAGACTCTCTCCCCTCACCCCTTTTTTCAGGCTTGTATAGTGAAGGAAGAGCAAAATTTTTACCTCTGAAGGAAACACAGTTTGCTGGTAGGGCCAGTTCTGGTCAGGCTGTCTTAGAGCTTGGAAAACCTCGTGATGAATTTGTCAGAGCGTTTATACAAAGTGGATTGGATAGCCATGCTCCCATCTGCTTTTACCATGCTTTTTTAAATTGTGTTGAGCTTCATTCTAATAATCTCACTTTCTCTGATATGCTTTAGAGGTTTGGCCATGTAATACATTTGAAAGCGTTTTCCAGTCCTCCAAACACGTATTTGAACATCTGGCCATCCCCTAAACTTACCTTGGCTTCCATCTTTGAATGTTCTCTTCGTTCTGGTTAATTCCTTCCCTTTCATTACAGAGGTACCTAATAACTCTTACTAGGTACCTATTTCATATTCATATCAACAAGAGCTAATTGCTGTAAGAGAATTGTGCATGTCATTACCTTTATGTGCAATTTTCGGCAAATAGATAATGATTAACTGTCCCGACCTTACCTGTGATCACGCTCAGCTAAACGGGATGGCTTTTGCAATTTACTCACCTGCTTCCATCTGTCCTGCACTTAAGAGTCTGGGAGACGTTTTAGGTCAAAGCAAACCGTTCTTTCCGCTGTACAGAGCGTTAAGGCTGTGGCTGTTGACTTTTTTTATCAAACACCTGATTTTTATTAGTATTCAGAATCTGTTCTTAGAGATTGAACTTCTGTCTCCCACCCAGGTTAGCAAACGTGTCACACTTGCGACAGGTAGCTTTATTCCTCCCCCTGCCCCAGACTTCCTCAGAGCACAGGCAGCCCTGCAGGTCATTCTGAAGAGTGATTTTAGGATGTGGAAAAACCTATCCTTAGGCCGAGACTACAAAACTCCCATTTTTCTCTGTCTAAGGTGTTTCTGAACTCTAGTCTTTAGGAATGAGTGGTTGATGTTTGAATTCTTCACCCCACCCTTGGGACAGGGTTATTGACTGTATTGTCCTTACTGCTGTTGTGTGCAGTACGAGGGCTAATGTTGATGTGGTGGGGCAATCAGTTCTTCCTTGCTATTGGTCTACGTGACTTCCAAGTTTAGCACGTGAAGGGGTTGTTCAGGAACCTAGAGAACCTGAAAACACCATGGTGAAATTAAGCTTTTTATTGCGTGCCCACTCATTGCAAAGTTTCTTCCCAGGCAGTTAATTCTGCAGGTATGTTGCCTGGCACTGAGCGAGGAAGTGATGTCAGGCAGAAGGTGCAGTCACCGATAAGCAGACACTGAATTTTATATTTGAGACAATTTACAGGTCTGAGAAAACCCTTTTCCCTGATGGGCTGCATTTAACCTGGCATAATTTGGTGTAATGGATCAGGAATGTTGTAACAAAATACATCACATCTGGTTTGCTGCTAGCAATCTGGAGAGTAAATGTCTCTCTGGACTTCATTACAGTGGACAGAAGTGCTTTAGACAGGATAAGTAGCAGGTTATTCACCATCAAAGCTCTCTTAACTCAGAGTTTTCCATTATGTTTAGTATAAAGAGAACAATACAGGACGTGGGCTCATTCTCGCATCTTATCTATAAGTGAATGCAAATGTCTTGATATGAAGTAATGATGTGACTGCTTTCCAATTTCAGTTAGGCGCAGGAGAGAAGCATTTCAGCAAAAGTCATAGATATTGTAGAAGATGATTTGAAAATCTTTTGCACAGAAATGACATTTTCAGTCTAAGATACCTCATGATTTCAAGATTTGCTATTGTTTTGAATTGGGATAGACTCAGGCCTCAGGAACTATCTCAGTGAGTCTACTGATAGAAGCAGCTGAAGAAGATTCAGCTTTACTTAGCTGTGGTGTCAGGCTGGTGATTTTGGATTATGATACTCTTCATTGTATTTTGACTGGTGCCCTGAACTTCAAAGTCAATAAAATGGACAGCACAGCGGTGAATATGAAAGTTTTAGGATCACAGCTGCTGTCGTAATTTATACATCTACAGTTCTTTTGACTGGAGGATCTCATAGAATTTGCCAACACTGACTAAAACTTCACAGCTTCCACAAGAAATAGGAGTTATTATCTTTCACAATTCCTATCAAGATCATTGGAGGCTCTTGGAGCTTGGAGAAGACGACGATTAACGGAACTCCCTTCTCCATGAATATAAATGTTTGAGTTTTGAACAGAGGGTTTGGACTGACTGCTGTTGTATGTAAACCCATCTGTTGAATGCTGGTCTATGCACTTAGAAGAGCCTGCACCACAGCCTTCGGTGTGATGAGACAGGCTTGTAGGATTTTAATAACTGATTAATAACTGATTTTGCATAATTATAACCAGTGTTACGGACTTTGAATTGCTAACTCTGTCCTTGCTAAAAGATACTGATTTTGTAAGAGAGAAACTGCACTTGGTCATGTTTGGAGTCAGAGAGGGACAGATCATGGGCATTCCTTTAACTGTCTAAACAAGGAAATTCTGGGTAATTTGGGTCATCGTTAGTACAGAAGCACCATAGATACCTACGTAAATTCTCTTTTTCTTCCTTTTTTGTCTGAAATACCATTTTTATAAACACATTTCTTTACAGGTACCAGAATCATACAGTGGAATTTGGTCTGCAGGACAATCCTGTTTTATAAAGGCAGTGCCTATTACTTGAAAGTAGGACTTTATTTCTTTTGTCTGCTAGTCAAATTTATAGGCTTGAACACATAGCTCTTCCTTCAGTCTTCATGATCTTGGCAATATCAACTGCCATCCCATGCCAGCTACTAGTTTATGCTTCTCTTTTCCTCTTTATCATGGTTACAATAATTGGACAGTGGTTGCAATTAGCTAGGTGAGCGGCCCTCACCATTGCATCTCTGCTGATGACTTCATTAGGAGTGGACAGAGCCTGTGAGATGCCTGAAAATCAGTGTTGTCGTTTCTGCACTGTCTGTGCTGCACTGACTGAGCGTTGCTCTCAGGCAGGTACCACCCTGGGATTAGCGGTTTTGCAAGTGTTCTTAGGGAAAGCAGCAGCTCTGCGACAGGAGAAGAAAGGCTCTGAAAGGACCTTCCCCAAGGTCCTAGTATTATAAACTCAGCTTAGTTTATATTTTAAGTTTGGAAGTTGTAATCTGAAATTCCCAATTACATGTTATCTTGTATTTTTCCACAGCATGTATGCTAATGTTACCCTCCTAATTGCTACCTGCCCTGTTGTATCAGGCTCCTCACGAAGATGACCTATTTGCCAGCCTTTGTGAGTGTTGTAATACTCCCATTTCCATGAAGCGCCTTGCCTTACTTTAGTTATAGTTACCCAGCTCCTCTGCCTACTTATTTTCAGCGTGGCAGTCTCACGCTTCTGGCCCCTCCTAAATCAGAGACTTCCTGGGTTGAAGAATTGTTGCTTTTTCAGAAAACACTGTGGTGTACCTGTGATTTTTGTGGACAAGTTTACCCTACAGTTTGTAGACCCATGTTTTCGTTCTGCTCCCTGTCCCATTAAAGCACCTCTTCCAGACTTTACCAAGTGCGGGGTTTTGGGGCTGTCAGATGAAAAAAAGGAAGAAAAGGAAATTGAGAGTTGTCTGAGACATGCTGTGAACCTTCCTTAAATGAACAGCCAGAGGCAATATGAGTTACTATTTTTCTTTCCAGTATTCAAAAAACAGGATTCAGGGGAGGTTGTTTGTGCTTTTACACAAGGTTGTGAATGTCGTTCACATTACAGCCTTGCTTTTCAAAGATGGTAGGCTGGTGAAAACTGCCTTTTTAGTAGCTTTCCCACATCTGTGGATTTTATAGCAGAGCCCTCATCTCCTGGAAATTTGGAGAAGTAATGCAAATTTTACTGCTGAGAGCCACTCTTAGAAGCCTTTCAATTTTCACCTAGGAGTCAGCAGCGACTGGGAGATGTTGGCAGTGTGTCACACATCAGTTCAGTGAGAGCATCCTGGCTTGTGGGAGAAAGGGACTGAAAGCACTACAGTCGAGTGTGTTTAGCAGTGTTACAATATGTTTAATTCCTAACTGTAACTGTTCTGAGATGATTCAGCAGGAGTAAAGAATTTGCCTAAGGACATAAAGTGCATGTAGGAGAGCAGAGTTTTTAATCTTCTGTTTCTTCAGTCTTGACAACATACCGTAAGCAGCATTCCCGTTAATGTGGTAACTCACAAGGCAAAATCTGTTGCATCTCAGATCAGTAGCAACTTGCAGGTATAAGGTGATGTCTGTGAGATGGTGCAATATCCAGTGAAATCGGTGCATTCTGGCACGTGTCTTAGAATAATCATGCTTGAATGGGACCTCTGTAAGTCTCTGTCCCAACCACCTGCTCCAAGTGGGGCCAACTTCAAGAGCAGAATTGGTTGTTAAAGGCATTATCCAGTTGAGTTTTGAAAATTTCCAGGGCTGAAGTTTCTACAGGCTTTCTGTTGCAGAGTGTGTCTACCCTCATTGTGTAATATTTTCCTTATAATTTTCTGGAATTTCCTTGCTGCAAATGTGCCTGCTGCCTCTTTTTTTCACTGTACACCTCTGAGATGAGTCAAACTCCATCTTCGCTGTAATCCTCCTTTCTTAGTGAATGTTGCTGAGAAGACAGTGATCAGATGTGTCATGCAGCTTGACAGTGCCTTGAAGAGGGCTCAGAAATATTTGGACTAAACAGAAATTACACCACTTTGTAAACTGTATCACCCATGTAATGCAAACTCTCAGACTATCATTTTAGTAGCAGATTTCTCCGTGCCTTCTGCATTACACTTGGCTTTGAGGAGCAATTCTTCTTCTACCCTTAGCCTCTTGCCAGAGGTTTCTTCCCAGATAGTTGTATACAGCTCTGTAAATGTTAAAGTGACATTTGGATTAAGTTTGAAGAGCCCATGTGCTCCTTATTGGTTCCCCTGCGTCTCTGCCAAGCTTCAGTATGGCAATATAGCCTTGCTCGTTACCTCCCAGGGCTAGCAATAACATTTACAAACTACAGTTTCCTCTATCTGCAAATATTTCCACTGTGCTACTCACTGCTTTTAGACCTCCTCCCTAGCCCACTTCTTTATGACTACAGCCTGAAGAAGGGTGATGCAAAGTTTATTAGATAACATTTACCTTTCATTGTGGATTAAAGGCTGCTTCTTTTTTTTTTTTTTTTGGTAACTCCCCACTTGCCAACACCACTTAATTAACTTACCCTCTTTTGCATGTGGTGATGACAGGAGGAGAGGAAGCACCAAGCCTGATGGTGATGGAAACATACTTCTTTGTAGAGTAGCCACAGGTTAGCCTTGGGAGCTGGAGAGTCGGTTCATTACAGAAGTTAAACAAAGCTAGAAGCCAGAGTGCAAAGACTTGTTGAGATTTATTAGTGGAGGGAGATTTGGGATCCTGGATCCTAGTATACCTTCTCTAGGTCAGTTTAACATTTGTTAGGTCTCCATTGAAGCTTTTGCTGTGGACAGTCAAAAATTCAGTGCCATTTTCCTTTACAATGGTGGAAGCATCACAGTTTTAACTAGTTTCTTGAGATTTTGCCCACTTTGAGCTGAGGACGAGTTTACAGGACTTTGGTGTTATATAACCTCCTTATAAAACCAAACTAGAAAAGCAAGGTGTTAGTTTTGTATTCAGGAAAAATGGAATTCTGTAGTTCTGAAAAAAATTCAGAATTGCTGCCATTCATAACCAAAGTCATTCCAATGTCTAAACTTTATGAATCAAGCTATTTTTTTCTTTTTTTTGTCTGAGAAAGGACATTGTAGTACTTGCACTGAGCCCTGCACTTTCATACAGATGTGTTGCTTTGGGCTCTTAGTTTGCCTTCTTTGCTAGATTTTTGTATGTCTTCCATCATGTGGCTACTTCGGCAATAATTTTTTCTGCGGTAATTTCATGTTTCTGCTTGTGTTTGGAAAAACCATAAAGGAAAGAGATAAGAAATATCTAAGATACTGGAACATGGAGGAGACGGTGGTATGGAAAGAGAAATGGTGAATAGGGTACTTATTCTGTTCTGACTTTCTAGATCAATAGGTGTGGTTTGCCCTTCAGTTATTCTTCAGGAATGTCTTATTTATATGAACCAACCCACCCTTCTGGGCTATTTTCAGTCTTAAATCTATGTTAAAAGCAATGAAATGTTTTAAATAATGTTATGAAATAAATTTTGCAAGGTTTTGAAAAAATGTGTTCGATGAAAAATATTAATCTGGTTGTCATCCGGCCTGTCCGCTAGAAATTTTTGTCTATGGCAGTGGCCTTATAAGTGACAATTTACTGTTTATTACTGCTCCACCAGTATTCTTGCACCCCTGAAAATGTGGTGAATGCCTTCAAGCTAGCTCTATTATCTCACTCATTTGCTGCTCATTTGGAAATATTTTGTCCACATTGTACTGATAAGGGTGCCTCATGTAATTATTCTGCTTAGTGCCTGTTTGGTCTTAATTGACGTACGCTATTCAAATTGAAGCATTTGAATTTAAAAAAGTAATATACAAATCAGAGAGAAGCCGGGGGTGAGAAGCTTAAGAGGAAAGTTTGAGGGGAAAAAACAAAGCTAGAAGTTGAACAAAAGGGTTTACTTAGTCTAGAACAGAGTGAGGGAGCTGGGGTAACTGTACGCTGAGCTTCAGGGTGCAAAGGTCCTCTTGTAAAGCAGCTGTATACCCACTGGGAGCAGGGAAGGTCATCTTAATTTGAAGCAAAGGAAAACTGGGATTGTTGTTGCCAAAACGCTTTGGTCTGTGAGAGAGATTAAACACTGGCAAAACCAGTCCAGGTTCTTTACATTTCTTTGGTTGTGCATGACCCAAGGTTTTAACTGTTTTATCTTCATCAGTTTCCAGTGCATAACAACTGCTGATGGCTGACATCTTGTCAGGCCGAAATTTTTAAAGCAGAATAACTTTGTTCTTACTAGCACAAAAAAAATGATCAGTGGCTGATTAGTAATTTTATTTGCAGGGTATTTTGCTAGACTAATAAAACTCATTCTTATTTCTAATGTGATGGTTCTTTTTAAGCAAGTATTTAAAGATGGGTTTGTGTTCTCTGTTGTTGTCCCTCTCAGTGCTAGTGAATTACATTTACATCCCTTCGAGTTGCTCTTTCCTATTTGACAGGCTCAGTAGAGGTGAGGTCCAGTGCAACCTAGGTGTGAGACATCCAGGGAATATCCAATTTGCTGCAAAAGGTGTCATAGTGCGTTTAGTAAACATGGACTGTTCTACTGGGTCAGCGAGGAGCAGTGCCAGAGCACGGTACCGCAGGTTCCACGCTGCCAGGGCACCGACAGGCCCTTCCTGGCCCCCGGGGCTCCTCCACCCTGCCCACAGCCCAGGACCCCATGTCAGCCCCCTGGGGCCATCAGCGCCTGCCCCAGCAACGCCACAGCAGGGCTGGTCTCCAGCTCCCCACAGCCCTGCCTGGCCGTGAGCCCTGCCGAGCAAGGCCCATGTCCCATCCCTGTCACCTGACAGTCACGGTACCTGATCTTAGCCCTGGCCTGCAAATTGACTTCCTGGCCTGATCCCAGACCTGCCTCATCGCCATGATGTGTCCTGGGCTCTTGGTTGAACCCAGCCACCATCTGCAGGTCTCTTGTGCTCGTCTCCTGGGTGTGTGGGACAGCCCTGGGCAGCAGCGGCCTGACCCTAGGAGCCCCGCAGCTCCCGCCCTGCCGGATGACATGCAAGGTCATAATCGCTTGTGAGCACTTCAAGTTCCCTTGCCATTTTCTCCACCAAATAACGAGTATTATCTCCTGGGTCCTAGTCAGATTCCAGTCTGAGCAATTACATTCAGGCTCCCCAAATTACTTGACGGATTTTTGTTGTTGAAACTCATCTGTTTGGCATCCACTTGGGCAGAAATGAGGATTTATTTTTCTCTTTTTAGAGCTTTTTTTTTTCAGTTCTGTGGGGGTTTATTTGTTTTTGTTTTAAGTGTAATTTCGGTTTTCAGAAAATCAAGGCTGTTTTTATTTGGGGCCCTGTGTCTGCTGGTGGATACGGGAGGGAAAGAAGCGTTCTGTGTATTGCCTGGAGGACAGTTTTGTCTGGTTTGTGGATACAAAGCTCTGGCACTTTTTCTTTAATGATATTTTAACTTTTGCAAGAAGGTAGAAATGTTTGGTCTATATTCCCCCGTAGTTTTGAGCCAGCATACCTGTTTTCCACACTTGCTCCTTGCCAGGTGTCTCCTACCTTTCCAACTAGTGACAGTTGTCTCTGGAAGCTCTGGTGGGGGACAGCACGTCGTGATAGCTGGCTCTCACGAATGTGGCCAGGGGAATACGTCAACTGCTGTTGTTGGTGACTTTACCTAAACATTTTTGTGAAGGGAAAATATTTTTTTCCTTCTTTTTGCACTGTTGCCTTTCTGGAAATTTTAGGAAGAAAGCTGTAGTGTGGTCTGGGAGGCAGGGGAAAGAGGCCGCAGGGAACAACCGGAGACTACAGAAAAATGAAAAGGGAGAAGAAAGAGGCAAAGAATGGAGATTAATACAAGAGAAAGGTTAGAAAGCAGGAGAAAGAGCACAAAGAGGTCTTGAATATTTTCCTGTCTGTATTCTAAGAATATGCCTGTTGCCACCTCCCCAGGAGGTTTATGCAGAGCCTTGTGAGGCAGCAGCAGTGAATTGCTCCTTTGGATGCTAAGTGTAAAATTAAAGCTGGCAGGGTCTCGGAGCACAAGACTGGGAAGCTAATCGCTCCTAATAACATATTGATTTTCACAGATCTCTGGCATTATGTCAGGGCAATTTTGAATCAGCACCTGGTTTCTTCCTCTTGCCATCTCCAAGCTAATGGCAATGACGCTTCTGGCTTTGGGATCACAAATAAATGGTGCTCTGGATCTTTTTGTCTGTAAAAATCTGTGGGTCTCTGAAACATGATTTTACCCATTGGTCTTATGCATGTCTCTGTGAGACAGCCAAGTATAATGGGTACCCTAAAAGTAGAAGGGTAGAAGGAACGTGTGTGTATTTTAGGCTTGTATAACTGCTGTTGCCTGTATTTGTGGTGCTGAGCAAAAGCATTACGGTTCCATTGCTGCAGATGGCTGAGGACGATCAAATCGGTGTCTCTATTCAGGCAGAAGTCACCAGTACAGGTGCCTAGGAGGCCGAGGTCACCTAGTTGTTGCCAGATTACATTCAACCCTGAGCAAATTTACTGTATGTGTTGCTCAGCTGTAACCTGCCTTCCTCGAGTTTTGGGGACTGATTGTCAGGACAAGGAGAATAGGTTTGATTTGTATGACTGCTACTAGGCAATACCTTCCTCTGAAGGGGTGTTTTCGTAGCTGGAGGGAGTGGTCTGCTTGCAAGGAGTTGTGCTGAAAAACCTCCCAGATAGTCCAGATAGTGAAGACTTGCAAGGTGAGAATGAAATCTCTTTATTTTTAGATGTCAAGTGCATAGGCTGCCTGAGCTGGGCTGGGCTCAGGTCAGCATGGGGCACACACAAGAACAGAAACTCATCATCTCCTGAGGTTGTGTGGAGGCTGTTTCAACTATTTCAGGCTATTTAATTTTATCTGCTTAATTGTTACAAGGATTCATTGCTCCCTGTTTGTAGCAGACTGGCCAGAGAAGGAACAGTAATACCTGATCTAGGCTACTGTGGGATGTTGGTTGAAATACTGTCTAGACTTTGGTGCAATCTTCAGCAGTTCTGGGTGTTCTCTAGGTCCTTCTTACGTAAGTATAATAATAATGGCTGGGATTTCTTGTCTAAGGACAGTAATTTTCTTGCAATGGGATCAGTAGAGCTGAAGGACACGAATTCTTTTTGAAGTGGAGAGACTCATTATTACCACACTTTTTGTTTGTTGTTTTTTATCATCTGCAGAAAAACCTCATGTTTCCAAAGCACCTAACGCATGGTGCTGTGGAGGAGGAAGCAGGAGAGCTGGGGCACTTGTGTCAGCTACGCCCACTCGTGGTCCTGATATCCTCCAACTCCATTCTCGCAGCTGTTCAGGCACTAGGGCAAGCAACCGTTTCATGCAAGGCACATCTGAGCTGAAGGCGTCAAAAGAGCCATTTCATGCTTGACTGCATTTTCTAATACAATTCACAAGGAGAGAGAGGAAAGAGAGCAAGGAGGGTTTGTGTGTACGTACACATTGCCTTTGAGTGTATATATAATATACAGTACATTTAGTTCCAGCTTGCAGCTGTGGGTGGCAAGTAAGAGGTGCAGACGTGAGGGGGAAGAGAATTGTGCTTTGAAAAGAAGAAACCATTCCCCCACCTTGAAAAGGAAGCTTTCTTTCCTTTGTTTTTTGGCCAAGTGACGATATGAGTCCCCAGGGTGGCACTGACAGCTGGTACCCAGAAGGTGTATGTATGGCTGAGTGGGTGTTGCGTGTAGAGAGCTTTGTGTATCCAGACCATGACAGTGTGTGGGGAGTGCAGCTAAGAAAACTGGTGAGAAGGGATGCTGTTCACAGCCATCTTACTTTACGGTGTTCCCAGAAAAGTGTTCCTTTTAGTGGGTTTCTATGTCCAATGATCAGAGAGGTGCTGCGTGCCAGCTATTGCTGTGGTGGGTCACTGCACCAGCACAACCACGGCTGATCACCTCCAAACATTTCATAACTGTATACGTGTCTCCTCTGTCACTTTATCAGCTTGATACTTTATATCCTTATTTATCACCTCATTTGCGTATTTATTACACACTGCGGTTCTGTTACTAGCCTTTGTGGAGCCAGCCATGGGCCTTCCCAGCATGGACATATGGCCATTCCTCAGTTTCCCATCCATCTACCCTACTTTAGCATCTAACATTTAGGCACGGAGAGGACGTGAGGATTGGCTCTGCCAAGCTTGCTGTTTCCCTCCAGAAGTTCCACTCCTGTCAGCATGAGTAGCCTGCCTGGGCAATATGGGACAACGGGGTGAAACAGAAGGAGAACATCTAGATTCCAAGTACATGTTGCAGTTGGTTAAATTAGATGAGTTGTTAGCTCTCTGGGGTGTGTGTGGGGTGCCTGGTGAGAATCCCAACCATTTGAGAAAACTGTAGCTGAACTGGATGAGGCACTGGTAAGAGTGCTTTACAGAGCAATCCTTCCACACGCCGAGAGAGCTGAACTGGTCTTTCTTTTAACCTCTGGGATTTTCATATGTACTTTTGTGGTAGAGGTCCTACATGGAGCAATCTCTACAGCTCTGCCTTTGGTAGGAACTGGCTGTGGGGAGAAGGGATGGTCTGATTCAAACATTAATATGTTTATGTAGGTTTGTAAATTTTGTGGATAAAAATGCTTTGAAGCATATTCCCAGAGTGAAACAATGATTGCCATGCTGTAGTGGTTGCTGCGGTTGTATCACAAGACTAATTCTATCCCGTTAGAGGAGAATATCAGTTTCTGCAGGCAAGACCCTGAACAAATAGAGAATGTTAAGTACTGTAACTCCTTTCCTCAGCTGAACTTCCCATTTTCTTTGACATCCTCAGAGATGATAGAAAAGTATAATTTCTTTCCTTGCTTTTTTCCCACCCTCACCCCCTTCTCCTGGCTTTCATTGTGCCTTCATCTCCTGACTTTTCCTGTGTTTGAACAGCACTTAAACCTACAGTGGAGTTTGGTTTGTTCCTTTCTTCATTTGCATTGCAGTGCCATCGGTTGTGTCAGCAGAGCTCTAATGTTAGTTTGTTAGTAAGGAGAGGAAAAAACCAAAATCACGGAACAGCACAAATCTGATGTAGAAAAGACCTGTTAGGAAACTTGCTTCATGCAGTTGTTTTTCTTTAAAGTGCTAGCAATGAAATGAAATTCCTCTCTAAATAAGCAACAGCTCTTAAAGAGTATCAGAAATAGGAACTCTGAGCCTTCAAAGGCAAGACTAAATGCTCTAGTAGAAGTGCTGTAGACATTTAAAGTAGTCACCACAGCTAGTGCTAGAGAAGGCTGGACTAATGGAGGAGAATGAATTTTCTGCAAGATGTGAAAAACGGGGGCTTTGCCAGCTCATTTTCACAAAAGGGCCCTGTGCTAACACACTTGTCCTTGGTGATTGTGTCTCCATGGGTACTGCCGCCTCCCGTTGTGGTAAATACCATATCTTTAAGTTTGCTGATCATACTTCCTGTAACAGGTTGCTGGATGCAGTTAAACAGTTGCTGTATTTTTCCCCGGTTATGTACCTTCCTGTGGTGAGTGGTATAGTTTCTGCAAACACAGTGCTCTATATAGATGTTGGGGTTCTTCAGGAGTAAAGATCACACAGAGGTGTGGCTTCTTTTCATTTTTTGCAATTGTTCGCTGATTCCTTGCAGAGGCTTCTATCTTGAGCTATGATGGCAGCATGTACATGAAGATCATCATGCCTATGGTCATGCACACAGAAGCAGAAGATGTGTCCTTCCGTTTCATGTCCCAGCGTGCTTATGGGCTGTTGATGGCAACCACCTCAAGAGACTCTGCTGACACTCTGCGCCTGGAGCTGGATGGAGGCCGTGTCAAACTTATGGTCAATTTAGGTATCGTATAAAAACCTTCCACTGCCCCTTCACTATTAGTTTGGGCTTGTGATTAGTGTTTTTTTAAATAATTTTGTTTAATTTCTGTTGATTTGATTGGATTGATTTCTAAAATAACTGCTGAGATCTTCATAATGATATTTTCTTGCGGGAGAAATTCTCTTCTGCATTGCTGCATGAAGATTTGGTGTCGGTTCTTCGTTATGGACAGTGTTGTTTTTAAGTCTTTAAGCTTCCTTTCTTGGTCTGGGACTGGTGAGCTCTGTGTGAGACATGCTGCTTGGTCCATCTTTTGATCAGTTACATCCCTCATTCATCCAGCATCACTCAAAACAGTCAAAGCCAAATGTGGGAGGGAAGCAAGGTGGATATGGTATCAAGGAAAAGTCCTCTGAATCCCACGCCCTTTACAGGATTTGGCAGCGTTCGATAGAGTATGTTCTATTTTACTAATTTTCTAATTCCTATATGTTTCGGGCTTTTTATATCTTTTCTTAAAAGCCTGAGGTTTTTTGGTTGTGTCTTTATTAAAATGAAGGCAGCAATAATAAAAGTGCACACACCCCCCATACCAAAGGGTTGTCTTCTGTCTCCTTAGAGTTACACTTTCCCAGAAAATAATAAGACAATTAGAAACAAGTCCAACAATAACAACAATGAAAAAGAAGGTGAATGAATGTGTTATTAGATGAGCCTCAATCCATTTTCTTGCCAGTCTTTTAAGTACTGTGCTGAATGACAAATAGCCTTTCTGAAGAATGTAAATACATGAGTTGAAGCTTTCTTTCACTTTTCAGTGATGCAACTAGTTGCTTCGTGTGAATCCAAGAGTATAACTAAGAAGAGATTCTGAGTCAGAGGCAGAACTATCATGATAGTACGAAATGTTAAACCTCTTCTAATATGTAGGGTACTCTATATGAAGATGTGTGCATGGTCTGTGAAAGCTTGTCTCAGCTTTCAAAATTCTAATCCCCACTGGAACAAGCTTTTGCATTTTTTGAGCTAACAGTATCAGCATCTTCAAAGCCCTGCTGTGGTGATATCAGGAGCAAACCATGTAGTGGCTTTGTTTGTAAAGGGCAAAAAAGTATTATGCACCCATACCCGTAGTAATGGCTCTTGGTTTTTGACTCCTGTCCTAGCTAGATATGGTAAGTTTATCAAGATCTTGCTGCACCATAGATGAGCTTGAGTGGTGATTTTAGGGTTCCTCATCCCATGCGGGCAATATGTTGTCCAGCAGTTGTCCCCTGGAACTAGCTTGTTTTTTTAAACTGCTTCTAGTGTCTTTTTGGCTTTGAAAGTGTAAGTCAGACCCTAATATCTGCTTTTGGAATAAGAAGTGAAGATAAGAAGATGCATTTAAACAAGTTCATATCTCTTAAAAGCAAAGAGTCTCCATCTAAAGGGCTACAGAAACCCTTATTTTTATTTAAAAAAAAATAGAAAATGCAGTGTTAATTGAGTTCCTGTTTGGAATATATATATGCTCTGTTTAGCTTGACTGAAGAAGTATAAAGCACTATTGAGTGTCTGGCTAGCACAGGAGCAGTTGTTGTGCTGTCCAGACTGGCCTAGAGGACAGAGGGACTAGATCAGCTTCAGCTATGACAGTAACTTCTCAAATAAAGAGATACAGTGCTCTGATGACAGCCATCTCTGCCTATACTAACTTTAAGTGAAGAAAATTTCATGCATTTGCAGGGTTTGTTTGGAGAATAGCTCAAAAGAATTGCTGTTGATCATTCTTACATGTGCAAAGAGAACCTTTCACAAAACTCCAGTGCGTGTATATATATATCTATCTATGTGTCTGCATTTTCTTGTGGTCTAATACAGTTGGTGCTAATATTCTGACAAGATGGAAATATTTTTTTTTACCCCGCTGTTTCCTTTCTTGGCAGTTGTTGCTAGACATTTTCTTCTCAGAGAATAAACTTAATCACTGGCAGATTGGCAGTGGCATGCTTCTATCACGGAAGTGATGGGGCAGCTGAGAATCTGCTTAGGTCTACACTTGTAGGTACAAGGTCCCCCTTGTAGTCCAGAGCCAGTTCTTTTACCTTGCATGACTTAGTTTCTCTCTTTGTTGAAGAGGGAATACTTCACAACCTGCCAGGGATGTGGTAGTGTTTTGGTAAGTGCTGCATCTATCGCCTTTGGTACTCCTACGTGAAAAGTACTACAGCATGAAAACTGCCAGCCTTCTTCAAAGATTATCACTTTTTCTTCTGAGATAGGTACCACTTGTTTGGTTCTGTCAGATCTTCATCTTCCTTTAAAGTCAATGAGTAAAGGGGGAATTGCTCCTTTTGGGTGTTCAGGGCATCCTAGGCTTAGACCCTATGTGAATACAAGGAAGCTATATTTAGATTACCTTGAATACAATTTTTTTACAGCTTACTCTTTCCTTTCTGGTTTTCCTTATATCATGCTAGCAGACAATATTTTCCCTTGGGGCCTGTCAACATTGTGTGCTTGATTGGCATTAGTCACTTTTAACATTCTCTGGGGTCTGTTACGCCATCAGCTAGCCCAGAGGTGGATTGTTCAACTCTTACCGTCTGGCATCTAAAAAACGTGGCTAAAGAATTGACCTGGTCTACTCATGTTTGGAAAGAGATGTGTCATTGATGGTTTAATAAAAGGACAAAACCAAACCCTGTGTTAACTGAAGGCTGTTTTTGTGCACTTGCAGGGACTGAAGCAATACGTATGCCATATTTGCTAGCTTTTCAGATGGAAACTTTTGTGAGGTTGAATCTTCCCCCAAAAGTGACTACAGGCTGCATCAGTGGAAACCTGTCAGCCCTCTCCTTCTATGCTCAACTCAACAGAAGGGTAGTTTAGACTGTTAGAATCTGGATTGAGCTTCACTGCCGCTCTCTTCAGATTTATAAAGCTGTCAGATATAGTCCTTGAAACAGGACTGTCCTTCTATCAAAACAGCAGAGTAACCTTGCTGTTGAAGAAACAGAATTTGAGGAGAAGCCTTACCAGAGCCATTCATTTTCAGTTGTTTACTGTAAGTGACATCTAACTCTTCAAGGAGACTGTTCATAGCCAAAATGTCACAAACAAGAACCAAATCTTCATCTGACTCTGCCAAAATCCCCTTACCAGTAAGAAACAGTAATCAGCACCGCCTCTGAAGGCCTGAGCATGCTCGGTGCTGACTAGCTACATGTCAGCATCGCACCGTGTCTAACCCACGACAGATTTGTGTAAACAAAGACTGTTTTGAGTGGTGAGTTATTTAATTGTGCTTTTCTTATAAGTCATTTAATACTATTGCTAAGAGCTGTCTCTTTCTTCTCTTCTTTGATCTATTCCATTTGATTACGTATTATCATTTGTGTGGTTATTAAGGTCTTTCCTATGTTGTTTTTTCTTTCCTTTTTTGTTTTTTTTAACCTCTTCTGTGTTATTTCAGTTGTAAAGCTTTCCCATACCCCATCAGCCATGGTAAATCAAAAGATGGTATTCAACCCTTCAAAGGCCTGAAGCCTGCGGCCCGCACAGCAAACAGCCCTGAGAACAGAGCGTACAGAGCAGCCTGCAGGGGCTGGCATATCCCACTCACCTCCCCAGCACTCAGTGTCCAAGCCAAACAGGGGATAGATACATCGTACAGCAGGCATGGGTGGGCACGGGCAGCTGTAGAAGGTGAGAGGGGAAGGAAGAGCAGTGATTAATAATTCTCAAAGAAAGAGCAGCAAGGAAGTTGTTTCAGACCTTTCCCATGCAGGTGCCCGAGGCACTGCAATCTGCATGTTGACAGCACGTCTCTCAGTAGTTTGAGTGTTTGTTGTGTGAAGACTGGAAGTCCAAATGTGATGCAGGTCTCACTTCTGTTGAGAATGACTCTCAAGAAATGGGTCTAGAGTGAAAGGAGAGAGAGAGAGAGAGAGATAGTAAGCAAACCATGTCTTGGAACATGCTTGGGAATAATTTCTGACGCTGCGAAGATGTGCAGAAAGGGAAAGAAATGGCTGGTCCAATAGGGAGATCCACCTTCACATTTTTTGTACCATTCATGAGTGGGAGGGTTATAGTGTCACTGACTTTTAATAAAGAATATTTCAGGATTTTTTCTTCCTGTCTGGCTTATCTTCAGGTCACTGGTGACTAGAATAAATACTTCCTGCCTCCTGTTAGTCTGAATCACTTCCATTGTAAGGAAGTGTAATGATCCCTCGTGCCTATTATTTTCTAAGATATCTCCTCAAGGGTGTCAGAAACATCTTTGCCTCTCCAAAATGCAAAGTTTCTTTTGACATTCCTACATAGAAACAAAGCAGGCACAATTTCTATTTTTGTTTTTTAAATATATGTGAACTTCTGTGCCATACTTCCTTTTGTGAAAATCACACATTCAGACCTGCAAGTGTATGCCCGTTCACACTGTTTCTCATTAACAAATTTCTTTTCTATAATCAGTAAATACAAAGGCCCTTGGTTGTCTTTTTTTTCTCATAGACATGCAAAAGTATTTGTCAGCTGCCAGTTACAGGTAGGTGCACAGTCTGACTGCAGGCAAGTAGGAGAGAGGCAAGGAGCCCCACTATAACATGGAGTAAGAGTGTGTACAGGACCTCATCTGGTTTCCCCATAGGAAATAACCTAGAGTGAGCTTAGAAACAGTCAGGCCCCAATTATCTTTCTTGTCCTAGTCTTGCCTTAAAGTGCTCTTCCATAAGCACATGTGGATGCTCATCAAAAGGAGCAAACACTTTGTCCTCACACAGCAAAGGTGACTTTCTTTCCTGATTCAAGGAAAAAACAGCCTGGGGCCTTAGCAGTGTCAAATAAATGTCACTATTTTCAGGCACGAAGATATAGATGGTAAGAAACACAGGCCTGATCTGTAGAGTCTTCTGTCTGCTACTAAAGATAACTCCATTCGAACAATGAATCCCTAGTGTTACCTAATTGCAGTGGAGCTATTTAACCTTTTGCAAGGAGAGGGTCTTTGGCCCATTTTCCAGGTCATGTGCTCTGGAAAACCTTCTGTCTGAGCCCTAAGGAAGCAGCTTCTGGTTTACATTAGGAATAATAATGAAAGAAAGAAACTGCAGAAGGTCTTCTCAGATCATGCTACTCCCCATGCAGTTACAGACTTTTCACTTTACTGCTGTCCTCCGGATTCCTTATCCAATTACTGAACTGGCAGGTGACTGGATTTACAGGTGTTCAGGCACACTCATCTTCAAAACCTAAAGCAAGGGAAAACTGCTTTTGAGTCAGGAATGCAGCTGTTCCTAAATAAAGAAAATCTCTTCAGTAGAAGCCTATAGACAATTACTAAAAGTCTTATTGTTCTGGTGCTGTGCAGGAGGAATCCTAAGCAGTTTTTTAAATTATTCCTGAATTCCCCAGCTGCTGCTGTTTTGAGCACAATGGCCAGGTTAAACCTGCACCTTACTGCCAGGGCAAGCATCCTCTGCTTTGGATTTGTAGTGTTGTGCTACTTTAGAGGAAAATAATTATTTTCTTCCTTTCTAAAAACTGATGTAAGAGGGAGAAAACAGCTTCATGTATTAATGATTGGAATTTTTGTATTATTGCTTTGGACAAGGCACAGAATTAAGAAAATAACGAACAAACCCCCCTATGCTTGTTCTTTGAAGGTAGTGTGGAGAGCACGGTGGTGCTGGTGTAGCAGCGCAGGCAGATGCACTCGCTTAGCTGCCATGCGGGGGATCACCACTGACTCAGCTGGACTAAGTCTGGTACGGCAGGTGGTTCTTCGGGGCTGCGCTGGGTCATTTCTGCCTGGCACCCCATTGCATGTCATTGCAGAACCTTTGTGCTTACAGAATCTGAAGATCTAATAGCACCATGGTAGTTGTCAGGGCAACCTAAGTGGCCTGTCTCTCTATGAAATAAAAATCTAGCAGGCAGGATAAGACCTACCTGGTTTTTGGTTTGAAAAATCGCTCACTTCACCGAGAGCAGTCAGTGACTCAGCCTTGAGGGTAAGCCCTGGGACATGTAGTTATTTCGGTATCGCTGCAAAAAAAAAAAAAAATGCAAAACTACTTCTCTGCAGACATCAACAACACAACAATGGTTTTTGTTTCTGACTTTGCTGAATGTTACTGAGGACCAGCCATGTTTCCCCTTTCAGCGCACTTACTGTTTAGTCTGTAAGAAACTCCCCTGTTGTTCCTGCTGTAACAACTCTTGATCTCGCTTGCAGTGAGACTTGAGCGTCTCTCTTGCTCTTGCTCTCACTCTCCATCAGGTCGTAGAGGGAAGTTCCCAAGCACGTACTTCAGAGCTCCCCTTACCCCACCCGACTCCTATAAGGGATATAGCCACCACTGTATGGTGATCGTACCAATTGCTCCAGGGCTGTTTGCTCCCACTTTTCTGTTGCGGTTGACGACACATGACAAACCTAATCGCACAAAACCAAACCCAGATTTTCTCAAGAGAAGTTCTGCTTGAAAACAGACTCTCTCTGGCTATGCTGCTCCTGATTGGTGTGTCCCTGCTCATTATGGCTCTTTATTTATAGACTCTTATTTTTTCCTCTCTTTCATTTTTTAAGAACTGCCTTCAGTTTCAGCTGCTGAAATAATTTTCGTATACCTGTCTGAGTAAACATAAAACTGGTCCGGTAAAACTGGACCAAAGCAGCAAACTACCTCATATTTCTCTCATTCTGTATAATCTCTCTTGCTGGGCCATATCTCTGTAATAAATACGACCGTCTCTGCTGGTCAAAGCTTTAGTTGTCCAAGCAGGTGTCCAGTAGCATGCTGCTTTTATTCCTGGCCTTGATTTCCTGAGAGAAGGTCAGCATGGCCCAAGATACGTAATAGCACTGATATGATAGCCCTCACCCATGTCAGACACCACAGTAATGGATGTTCACAAGGCTGTAGGTAGGCATTTATAAATGAAAGATGCCCTTATGAGTCGTATCCTGAGATATGCTGAGCATTAGTGTGTTAAATGAGAGGAGCAATGCTCAGAAGCCCTCTAGCTCAGCCTCTCCTGCCTCAACTCATTTTCTTTGTGCAGACTCCTCAGTTACCATTTATTAAATTCCACAGGCATAACTATTTTTCTTTCCATGTACCCCTTTTCGTCCCTCCCTTGCCTGTAACCTCTGAACGAAGCAGGGCCAGCAAAGGTTCCCAGACCTGCCACTTCACTGCCCATTTCATCTTCTCCCTGAACGTTATGAGCATCCCATTCAGTCTTAGCGTTCAGACAGCAAGATGAGATTGGGCTCTGAGGAACTGGCAGAGCTGGAGACCTTTGAAAGAAATCCCCATTCCCTCTGCCAAGCAAAAAAAAAAAAAAGTATTCCCAACCTCCAGAACTAGCTGAAATCTGGGCTGGGCGTTCCGTGCGGTTAGCTGTTTGCAAGTGGCCATTTTATGATAGGACACAACTGGGCACTATATTAACCCTTTCTTCACCTGAATGGACAGTGTCAAATGTGTCTGTGCACATATTAAAAAGTGTTCTGGGCTGGCATTGGGGGAATGAGAAGAGGGTCTGTCTTTGGGAGAGCTGGAAAGGGTTAAATATTGCACCAACAAATCTCATAGGCTGATTTTACAGGTATTCTGTGTTGGACAGATGGTGTATTTATGCAATAACAACACGAATTAATTCAAAAGAAACCAAGGGTAAAGGTTGACTTTGAGCTTCGAGCTTCTTAGAGAAATTGCTAAAGGTCTTTAAAAAGTGAAATGACACTGGAGTACGACTTGCATTTTGAAGGAGATTTTTTGTGCCTTAATTATAAATTTTTTAATTGTAATTCACACCAGTTCATGTTCTGGAGTAGAAGATACTCTTAGATGCGTAGGTTTCTATAAAAGAAAATAACTTTCTGTGTCAACATGTGGATATATATGTATATTGGTATATCTCTTGATACATATGTGTATATATATATGTGGGTGTATATATATATATTTATGTAACAGATATTTATGCAGAATATACTGTACATATACACCCACCCCTGAACTTGTACAGACTGTATATAAGTATAAAATGGCCACATCTCTTTGCGTGTGTCTGTCCCCGGAAGGGTGGACTGATTGTTTTTGGATGTCTGCAGCTGTTACCTTGAAGGATGCAATTTCATCTTTCATTTATTTTTCCCCATCTAGACTGTATCAGGATAAACTGTAACGCCAGTAAGTTTTCCCTCAAGTTTAATTTTGTTCTCTTTCTATATATATTAAAATAACTTTATTTTCTTTGCTGTTTTATAAGCTGTTTTTATTTTCTTTTCCTTTTTTTTTTCCTTTTCTTTTTTAAAAAAAAATCTTGTGAAATTGAAGGGTTGGGAGGGATACGAAGCTGGTGGGGAGGAGGGAAGATCTTACGGTTATTGTATGTGAAAATTTTGTGTTAGGTTTCTCCAAGGAGGAGATGAACTGTTATTTCATAGCTTTGCAGAAGAGCACCTGAGGAACCTGATGAGCTGATATTATATTTCACTGGTAACCTGTTGTCTTTATGAAAACTTTTAAAGAACCACATAAGAATAACAACAGGTACTGTATGCACTTCTCCACTACAAATAAAGGCATGCATATTTAAAAAACAAAACAACGAAACACCTCAAATGCTCACTTCATTTCAGAATGGTGACAACTTAACCTGATATTTACTCAAAGTCATTTTTATTTGGGTATAAAAGAAGGAAAAATTACATCTTAAATTTTGAGTATATTGTCAGAGTTATATGATAACCTTTTATATAGCATTTACCACTCTTAGGTTTCTATAATAACTTCCAGCTGAATCTCTGGGTCGCTGAAGATCCCTTTCAGTCTGTAAAAGTAGGGAAGAAGGCTTATAAAATCTCTGAAAAATAATAGTGAAAGATGATACCCAATTCCAGACTGATTGAGCAAACAAAATCTTTTCTGTTGTAATTCGAAGAGCTAGTTGAAGTTGATGTAGGCCTCAAAGTAAAAAGCATTCCCCAAAGAACAGAGTTGTTTAGCTCTCAGGTGTGCTTTGAGGCTTATTTTACTTGAAACCAGATTCCTGCACTGGCAGATCCTCTGTGTTAGATTTTACATGGAAAGACTTATGGAAGGCTAAACATCACTTTGGAAATACTATAAGGGGTTAAAAGGCAAGGATGGTCCATGTGTTTTCTAGATACTATGGTCTTTTTTCTCACCAGTGAGACCCATCCAAGCTAGAAGGAAGGTGGAAAGAAGTGTGCTGCAGCCCCAAAAGCAAACACAGAGCTTTAAAGTAGCAGGGCCAATTGTAGCAGCACTGAGAGAATCTTAGTGTAAAGCGGTTTCTTAACAGCTTTGCCATAGTTTTGGACTAAGAGTAGCTTTGTAGTGTTAGACAGCAGACAGCAGTTGTTTGGGTTTTTTTCCCCATGTACATTATTTGCAGAATTTAAAAGATTCTCAGTGATTGCAAATAGAAAAAAAATACACATGTAAGCAGCATCACGGTTTAACCCCAGCCAGCAACTAAGCCCCACACAGCTGCTCGCTCTCTCCCCCCACAATGGGATGGGAGAGAGAATCAGACAGGTAAAAGTGACAAAACTCGTGGGTTGAGATAAAGACAGTTTAATAGAGAAAGCAAAAGCCCTGTGCACAACCAAAGCAAACCAAGGAATTCATTCACTCCTTCCCACCGGCAGGCAGGTGTTCAGCCATCTGCAGGAAAGCAGGGCTCCATCACACAAAATGGTTACTTGGGAAGACAAAACACCATCACTCCAAACATCCCCTCCTTCCTCCTTCTTCTCCCACCTTTATATGCTGAGCGTGATGTCATACAGTGTGGAATATCCCTGTGGTCAGCTGGGGTCAGCTGTCCTGGCTGTGTCCCCTCCCAGCTTCTTGTGCACCCCCAGCCCAGTTGCTGGTGGGGTGGTGTGAGGAGCAGAAAAGGCCTT
>VZSC01015878.1:98687-146727 GCA_013398225.1 Steatornis caripensis
GTGTGGAATATCCCTGTGGTCAGCTGGGGTCAGCTGTCCTGGCTGTGTCCCCTCCCAGCTTCTTGTGCACCCCCAGCCCAGTTGCTGGTGGGGTGGTGTGAGGAGCAGAAAAGGCCTTAGCTCTGTGAAAGCCCTGCTCGGCAATAGTGAGAAAATCTCTGCATTATCAACACTGTTTCCAGCAGAAATCCAAATTAGTAGCCCCATACAAGCTACTATGAAGAAAATTAACTCTATCCCAGCCCAAACCACCAGATAATAGATCAGCTTTCTCTCCTGATCACTGCCAGCTGCTTGAGAACCTACTTTTCAGGGAAGTTGAAGCAATTAGTTTCTTGGTCTTGGGAAGTGGGCCCTGGGAGCCTGTAGCCAGGGACAAGCCAAAGCATTGGCTGATGTGTCATTATTCCAGCCGTGACCCCTGATATGCTGTAGGACTTGATCATGAGTTCACAACATCGAGAACTGCAGCCTTCTTCAGCCCTGTTGCAAGGCCTTGTGAAATCAGTCCTGCATGACTCAAAGCTTGACAGCCCTTGTTGAATTCCTTTTGCTCTTCAAAGTTTTAACACTATTTTTCAAGATAGAGTGGGTAATAGGAAAAAGTGTCTTGAATCTCTGTTAGCTGAGATTGCCAGTTTTTTCCCAGTGACACTGAGGACATTTGCATAAAAATAGGATCTTTTGCTTCCAAAGAGTTAATATGCTTTTGCTGCTTAGCCACCTGTAACTTTATCCAAACACTTTCACCATAGTTCATGTTGATACATGTTATCCGAGCATCCATATCAGTTCTTCTGGTACTGGTCAACAATTTGATGTTGTTGTCATCACCTTCAACTTTTGATGACAGCTGGCTGTTAAAGGCTTGTCTATGGAAGACTATCTTCAGGTGGGAAATCAGCTATAGTAACAAGGAGCAATGGTCTGGTTTTCATGCAGGTCAAAATCTAACAGTAACTGGGAGAAACATTAAAAAAAGAAAAAGAGGGAAAAGAGAATCCTATAATCAAAGCAGTGAGAAGACAGTCTGAATCCCATGCTTTTGTTAGTCTCCCCATAAGCATGAAAACATCTTGAATCATTTTGCTTCCATGCATTTTTAATAGTTGAGCCTGTTGCATTTTTAAATATAGTCTTCCTCTGAAGATTTGTATTTATTTATTTATTTGAAAACACTCTGGATTTTCCTAATTTATTTTTTATGATACTTTGCTGAAAATGGACAGCCCTATTATAGTCACTCCAACACCTTGTTTTGTTGCTCCCTGTTGCAATGACTTTGGTCATCTGTCCTGCTTTCTAGAAGGAAACCTGCTGGGAACTGATTGATGAAAAACTGTGTACTCTTGCATAAACAAAATATGGTTAGGCAGGAGCACACCAAATATCGCTGTAACCATTCTTGCAGGCACACTGACATTTACTTGTGCAGAGGGAGTAATCCACATACAGACGGGTCTGCCAGGGTCTTTTGAAATGAGCAGAAGTGTTTTAAAGTAACTTGACAAATGGGATTCCCAATCAGTTGAAGAGTTTCAGGTCAAGCAGTCACCATTGCTAACTGAATAGAAGGGACCTGGTGCATGGTTTTAAAGGTAAACAGAGCTGTACTTTCGGGGTCTCGTGAAATGTGTTGGTTAAAAAGCCTACCACAGCAAGCAGTGAAGCTCATGGTATTTGAGAGGAGTCTAGTATATTGTCCCAGGTAAGCATTTAATTTTCAGTATACTGGCTCTTAATTTTCATTGAAAGGATTGAGGGTTTTTTGCTTGCATATCTGTAGGTTGTCATATATATGATGCAAAATACTGTTTTCCATTACTTCGTTTATTCTTACACTCTCTCTGTTTTTTATTTCTGTCATATCTCATAGTTCTTAAGTGGAAGACTGACATCGTTTCCTAGAATAGGAACATTCTTTTACTTTCTCTGTATTTATTTTAATACTTCTCTCTTACTCTGCTTTCACACTTGAAGCTACCTAAACTGACCTTATCTGTTTCTGCACACTGACAGTTTGAATTTAGAAGGACCCAACAGTGTTGTTGCTTATACAGATGTAACAGGGTAGTCACTCTCTTTTCCTTTGAGGGTAAAATCAGCACAACGAAAAGAAAGATCAGGATCCCAAAATACACTGTGTGAAGGTGCTTTGAATGATACCAGAACATAATGCAGACATAATGGATAGCACAATTTTGATGGCTGGATTTATGGGGGAAATAGGTATAGTTTAAATAGCCTTATACTTTTTGCATACGTATATTTTGCATTTTTAAATAGGATTTCCTACAGAAGAGTAGCTCTTTAGTCCATCTCATGTAGACTGTTTCTTGAAGTGCATAGTTCACTTTAAAGAAAGTTAAAGTTGTTGTGATAGTTTTATAGTTAGTGTCATAATATCTGGAGCTCTGATTTTTTTTTTTTTTTCATTTTTTTCAAAGGTATCTAGTCCTTAATTTCCTTACTCCCTTTTCAGTGTCCCCACTTCACATCTGTCCTGATGGGGATCGTTTTCAGCATTCTACGCAATATTAAGTGTGGAGGACAGGGTTGTGTGTGCTGCAGATTTACTAGCTTTTGGAGGTGTCTTCACTTTGTATTATTTTTCTTGGCCTAGATCTCTCTCCTTCTCCCAAACCTTTTATGTGGTGTGTCAATAGTCACAGACATAGTTTGACACTACATTTATGAGAGGTTAGATCTTCAAAAGTAGCTGCCTTTGGGACAGTGAATACTTATTGCTTGTTGTTTTATAATGAGGCCTTTTCTTTTCTCATTAAAGCATGCCAGACAAGCCGTTACCTATTTTCATGTCACTTACGAAGCCTCAGCAAATGCTGATCCTCCTCTCTTACCCATTGCTAAAAGCACAAATGGAAGAGGATGAAATAATCACAGTCCAAGCACTACTAGTTGATCCTGTGTCTCTATGAGGCCCCACAGTTACATGTTGTTTCAGATCCAATTAGTTTTGTACTGGACTTTGACAATAGAAGACAACTAGAATATGAGATTGGTTCTCCCTTCTCAGTTGCCATGCTTACTGTATTTAGTGCCTTAATTCATTGCAACATTAATGTTTCATTTTAGTATGTGCCACTGTAGCAACATAAAATACAAACCTATAATGTGTAACTGTCTGGGAGATGTTTAAACTTTTCTTTTTTCCATATCATCATAAATAAATAGGAAGCCGTTCTAAGTCTAATCAAAATGTTGCAAAACCAAGTGCACTTATCTGATTCCTAGTGATGTTGCTGTCATTTTAATAAAAGCTTAATAGTACTCTAACATGAAAACATTATTTGGAAAGTGAAGAGGTATGATTAAACATACACATCATATTTGTGACTCCAGTATCTCCTAACTCCATTTAAACATAATCAGGAAGAAATGGATGCTTATGCAGCCTGAAAAGTGATGAGTCATTAGTATGTCATATTGTAATGGTGAAAGCAAAGCTGATGTCTGTAGCATCTGTATAGCCTAGCTGAGAACAGTCGCACCTTTGAGCAGCCTCACACTCAGGGCGCTGGTCTGGCGTCGTGCTGCTGCTGTGCTGGAATGCAGAAGAAGAGCAGGGAGGAAGCCTGTTTTTGGAAGACTCTTCCTTCTGTCGGGTGATGAAACAGCAGTCCTCCCTGGTGTTTTGTCAGACGGTAAACTAAGAATTTTGTTAGAGGAAAATATACCATGCTGGATCCAACAGCCCAAGGGAGGTGAGGCTACTGCCACATCCTCTTCCCAAGTTCATGCAGTAGTGAGGTTGAAGACGTGTTCCTGGCAGGTGCTTTGCTAGTGATCGCACACTTATTCTCAGACACGTGCACATTCCAGTCTCTGGCAGCATGAACATGATCTGACTCCAGTTCCTGCACTCGCATCCCCGTACACCCTCATGCACACAGAATAGAGAGCCCTCACCCAGGAAAGAGTTAGAAAGGAATTTAACAAGAGACAGGACAGACTGCGCTGACCAGGCACAGGGCATAGCCAGGTAAGCATACTGACCAGCAACTATTTATACAAGACCAGCCCTTTTTATCCCCATACCCCTCTATTTTCACACTCTTGTTCCTCCCTTTTCCTGCCTTTGGTTTCTCCCCTGAACATCCCATAAGAAGTCTGTCTGGTCCCAGACTGCTTTTCTCATAATAAGTCTGTCTGATCCCAAACTGCAGCCCCCTTAGTCCCAAAGGTCATCTCCAGCGTTGCTCCAGATGACTTATGGGGATGAGTTTCACGCTTGGACACTGGGGCTAACGGCTCTGCTGGAACTGCCCTGGGAGAGGCCCAGACAAGGTGTTCGTTCCTTGTGAGTCCTTGATTTGTGTTCCCACTTGCCACTGTGGCCCTGTGCTCCTTTGGACTTGTGCAGATGGGCCTCTGATAGGTAGATGGCCCCTGTGATGGGCCTGGATGTAACCCAAGAAGATATTATTTGGGGTCCCCCTTCTGCTGTTGTCTCTCTGAGCTCCTTTGTGGGTATACAGGTGAGCTTTATCATGTGGCTCAACAAATACCTCTTCCCTGGGGCAGCTACTACCAAGTGAGGTATTTTGTCTCAGATTTGCTTGATTGAAGTCCACTCCAAGTCCCTAGTGGGAAGAAAACCTCTTGACTTACGCTCTCAGTTCAGAGGTTGCTTAGTACTGCTACAAAGTGAAATAGTGCTCCTGAGCTCGTTTCAAAAAGGTAGTGATGAAGTCCATGCAGTTACCAGTTGCAATGGAGAGGGCAAGACCCTTTGGGGCTGGGTTCCATATGGACATCTTCCATCTAGGCAAGAGGCAAAAGGTGAAGTGCATCCCAGAATATTTCAGGGGCTGTAAATCTGGGCTACAAGCGCAAGTCAATCTTTACTATTCTTCAGCTAGCCCCAGCTCTTAGTTAGCTGCAGTTAGCCTTCATCTTCCAGCTACTACTTTCACATGCTCTGAAAGTATCTAATCTGACTCTTAAGTTCTAGTGCTCAGGAAGAGACTTCAGCAGGTCTTCTAAGGTCATCGGCTTGAAGAGATGGCACTGTTGAGAGCAGAGCTTGGCAGAACACATTCTGTGTTATTTTTAACAGAACTGCTGCAGCGGGACCTAATGGGAAAGAAAACTAACCTTGGAAACTCAGCAGTCATTTATCAGGAGTCAGTGACTCGCTTTTGGAAAACAGCTATGCCAGTTTACTGGCTATCGTTCCCACCCCAGCAGCTCTTCTTGATTCTTCACCGCTTCTTGAAAGGTTGTCTTTGTGTTGTATGTTTTTATACAGAGAATTTTCAATTCCTGTAGCCTCTGACACCTTCCATGGGATTATAACTAAAAATGAGAACTGTTGTGAATGGGGCAGAGTCAAAACAAGCATATCAATCACCCTGTGCATCACTTACTAAGCACTAGATAAGCATTACTTACTGTTAGAAATGCCAATTAAGCATTGGGATTCTGGATTCTGTAGCAAAGATTATGGAATATGAAAAGGTTGAAATGGTTTTTAATGATTTTGGGGTTTTGCTAGAGGAGAAAGATGCTGTGGGTGAACGTTGGAGTAACCTAGGAAGAAGTTTGTGGGTAGGATAACTTTTGAAGGGATGTGAAGCTGGGTTTTGTTTTAATGATACATTGAATTAACTAGTTGCTGGTCAGCAATGTTTTTCACTTATCCACCAGTTGTTATAATATGACCTTCCTTTCTCTTGTCTATTTGGAGAAAACAGGACGTCTTGCTTCCTTTCCTGTTGCAATGTTTGCAGGATCTCAGCTAAGATGCCTGGGGAAAAAAAGGCTTTGATAGAGAAACTTGTACGCTTCTCTGTGATTTTGGCCACTTTCTGTGTGTAAATTGATTTGTGTTCCTTTCATACCAGCTGTCATCACTTGTGCTTTCCTCAGTGTTTTGGTTTAACCCCATAGGTGGTTAAGCTCCACACAGCTGCTCACTCACTCTCCCCCAGCCTGTTGCTCACAAATCCAAAACATAGCACCATGCGGGCTGCTACGAAGAAAATTAACTCCCTCCCAGCCAGACTCAGTACACTCAGGAAGCAACTATAGCCTTCAAAGTTTGTGGACATCATGCTATCCAGCTTAAAAAGGCAATGCTTTTGCTGCCTTACTAGTAAAATAGAGGGCCAAAGGTAGACTGAAACAGTGTCATCTATGGTGTCCAGGCATTGAGCATTTGGTAATTTCTTTTTCCATTTCATTGATTTTTGCTTTTTCTACACAAGGCACTGAGTTTGAGGAAACTTACTGTGTGAGTGGTAGTATTAGGGAGCTGTGTAGCAGTACTAAATGTGTTGTTTCCAGGATTAAGACATGTCAGGCTGTTGACTACCTTAAAATCAAGCAATGACTGCATTAGGACTTAAATACTGGGTACTGTTTCCATGAATGAATAGTGAGAGGGTTGATAATGACAGAGTTGCCTCTCCACAGCTGGGGACTTTTTTCCATGCTTAACAGTCCTCACACCACCCACCTATCCCAGCAGTGACTGCTGATGTCCTTCTGCCACTATGACCCACTATGTTGTCTGTATTTTGCACTGCAAGGCTGGTTTGTCTGGCAAAAGGCACTGCTGCTAGAAAATTTCTCTCAGGGAACAAAGAACTGCGCTTGCACACAAGTGCTTGAGGAGTAAGACAGAAGTTACTTTAAAAATATCCTCTGGTGCTTCTGTACTTGAAAATTGGCCTCTGAAATGAGCTGGGGAAAGGTGAGCTGCAGGTGTGTGGTCTGCCTCTGAAAGAAGCACCTTAGAAATATTTACTGTTTGTGCAGGGACAGAATGAGTCAGAGAGCAAGAATCCTTCATCTCCCAGAGAGTCTCACTTGGTCAAGCTGGTGCACACTGGTGTATCACGCATATGGCAAGCTTGTGTTGCTGCTGCTTCTCTGGAAATGTGCCCTTGGCAAACCTTTCAGCAGTGTTGTCTTCTTTTCTAATTGCTTATCTTCTACTCCTCTCAAGAACAGCTTATTCTTGAGGTTCTGGTCCAAGGAAACAGTTGTTGACTATTTGCTTCTCTTGTGCAAAGGGAATACAATGCGTGGGAAAGGCTTGATTCCAGAGGGACCTGGCCAAGATGCCACAGATGTTTGATCAATGGTGAAGATTTTTCATATAATCATAAACCATTTTCTACCTAGTGGAAAGTGCAGCATGCTGAACATTTTGATTCTGAGTGTGAAAATTTAAAAAGCCTGAGAGAAGTTCTGAAGTAATTTTCCCAGTTAAATATCATTTTGGTTTGTGTCACTTCAGTGGTTGTTATATTAAACACTTAGGTATGCACACTTACGGAAAAATAGCTGTTTCCTCTTGGTGGCTTGCACAATATCCAGGCCTGATCATGAATTAGAGGTCAAATCACCAGGTACAGTTTTAATCATCCAAGGATATCTTATTGTTTTTGTTTGCTCATGAATTTGAAGTAGAGAATCACCAGCAAGCTACATAATAACAGGGATGCTAATTAAATGTTAATGCAAGAGTAGGTTCAGGTAAGGTTTTAATTGTGTGTTAAACTGTTAGCATGCTGACATCCTTTGCATTACTGTGTTTTCTGTTCCCCTTCTTTTGTAAGGGACTCTTATTTGAAATTCTTCAGCCCACTGTTTTGAACTGGTAGGGAAAAGGAGAAATGTAGCTGGTATTGCTTTTGACTCACATCAGCATCTTTCATGTTGCAAGCTGTTGCCATCTTCACCAAGCTGTTGGCATCTTTGGAACTGCCTAGTAAAAAAAGTTCTTACAGCATTCGGGTATTTAAACAGAGTTGTGATCTTCTGTCTAGCATAACGCTTCTCTTGAATTCCTGGACTTTAGCTCTTAGCTTTGAGAGGAGGGACAGTACTTGCCAAATCGTTCTGCTGTGTGCAAAACCATAATCGTTTCTTAGCTGAGTTGGGGAAAGATGTCATACATTTGATATTTCATTGTCCCAAAACCCAAGTCCTTTTGCATGTATGTGAGGGATTCTAGATTTTAATAGATTCCCTCCATTCCAGCTGGCATGCACAGTCCAAGGTGTGTGCATCTTGTAGAGTTTATAATGGCACAGGCTCTGATTTGAGTAAAGTGGGTTTACATGTTCACTGCAGCAGAAAACATGCCAGGCACAAATGTTGCTGGAATACCGTCATTCTTTTTTAAAGGCAGAAAGAATATAAAAATCTTTTAGTTGCAAAGAGGCCTCTTGAAAGAGCTACAGGTGTGTGAGAGGTTTTTTTTTCCCTTGTAGGCTTGTAAGGTGAGTTTGCTCAGTAGGGTAGTGAATGAAGCCAGGATTTTGTAAGGGCTGTTACAAATTAAATATCCATTTCTGCTAAAATGTAGGCAGTTCTGCTGTGCAAGATGGCATAAAATATCATGTAACAACTCTGATTCAATTTTAGTACAAGAAAGGAAGGGAAGAAGCATGTAGATGACCACAGAGATTTTTAGAGGTCAGTAAGCAGTCGGCCAAATCGTATACTGGTAGTTACCATTACAGTGTAACAGTAATTGAATGCATCCCAATTACATTGTTACCATAGCCTATTCTGCCACAGCCTTGCTCGCTGTCATGAAAATACTGATAGGCCAGAATTGCCAAAATATTGATGCCACTGTGTGGGTAGTATTACTGCCTGTTTTGTGATGGGCAGAAAGTTAGCCTTATTTAGTTCCATGCTTTGTTATACTAGAAAGAATGAAAGTTTGCTGCTTCCAATCTATTATATTGCGATATTTTGCTGTTTAGGATAATTTTAGATTAAGGGAAACTTGCTTCCTAAATCATCATTGACATTGAAAGCAGTGCCAATAAAATTGACCAGTTCTCACTGTAATCAAAATTTATATTTCTCTCACAGGTCACACTTTGATTTATTACAAGCATATTAACATGCAACAGAGCAGATGGAGCAGCACGAAAACTGTATGAAAACGCAGGACTTTTTTTGGGGGGGGAGGGGAGAGGAGAGAGGGGTAGGGCATAGTTCTCATGGAGCTTGTTTTCCTGAACAAACTGAAGAGATTGTACAAACTTCAAGATTTTTGCCGCAGGTGTGGTAGATTTTAAGTTTCCAGCTCGGCAGACTCACTCAGTGGTATTTTTTTGCAGTTTCTCACTGGCTGGGTGACTCCTGCAGCAGCACAGCAGTATTTTACAGGGAATGCTGTATCCATCAGGGCAGCACAGAGAGAATCATTTATGAGCCCAACAGTCTGTGTGTGCTTAGGCTGGGGGTGTCAGTACCCCAGTTCAAGCAAACTTTCCCGACTCTGCTGGTGCGCCATGTGCCTGTTACAGAGTGGACTGAGCACCATCTCGTGGTGCAGCTGGAGAGTTTTTAGTTTCTTTTCTCTGTTCCTGTGCTGAGCAGCTTAAATACATCTCCAAAGCGCTATGATCATTTTGGTTTTGTTGTGTTGTTGTTTTCCCACCTGTGAAAGGGTTTGGGGTATGTTCAAGGTGCTTTGTGGAAAGTAGTGAAGAGGCAGATTGTGTTCATTGGCGGAGCTGCGTGAAAAAGGACTTGAATGCAAACAGGTTCTTGACTAGCACCAGGCTACCATGTAAATTATGCTCTGTAGGAAGCAAGTGACTTTTGCAAAGTGTGGACTGTACCATAGACCAATGCTAATCAGCACAGGAAACAAACGCATGCTCTTCTTCCTTAAAGTTACTCCTTTGTGTCTCGGATAAAAACAGCTCATTCTGTGGAGCTTTGTGGCTTAAATGCAGTGAACGACCCAAGAATGGAGACTGAGAGGACTCCTCAGCCTCTGCCAGCTTGTAGCAGACACTACTGTTCTGTGTCTCTGACAGCTGCAGCAAATCAGACCATCCTAACTTCAGTATTCCTTTCCAGGGCTGAAACCCACATAATGTACTGTATTTAAAACATTTGTTTCTGTCACCTGCATCTCGTTCCAAAAGTATGGTTTGGGAAACCCAGATAAAGATAGGATCAGGCTTGAAGTAATAAGAGAAATATGCTTGTATAAGCATGTCCAAAACATCCTTGTTAAAATATATGATATGGAATACGTATAGAAATGTTTAACACCTCCCGCGATCAGAAGTTTCACAGAATATATATAGAACTGACGTCTTTTCTAATAATGCATATGAATATGGGAATAATCCGTCATAATAGGAACAGCCTAGAGTGGATGTAGGGCAGCTGACAGGTAGGTAGGCTAAGATAGTAGGGAAAATATTTATTAAACCCAGCTATTGGAAAAACATCAGTGATGTTTGTGTAGCTGATATTCAGTCACTCCTAACTAGTTAGGCATGAATTTAGAAGGGAGTTTCCATGGTTAAGTAGTGAAATGCCTTGTTTTTGGGTAAAATCCTTAAAATCACGTTAGCCCAAATTTGATTGTAAAAGACTGTAGCAGCCATATGAGGATACAGAGGTTGTCAAAACTGAGGGCAGCACTTGCGAGACATGTTACTTTAAAGCCAAACCCTCAACTGAAGCAGCTGAAACCCATGTAAGAATTCTGAGTAGGAGTAATCAAGCAAATAGAGATGCAGTCCCTTCTAAGTTAATAATAGAAATGCTTCTGATGTTCATTTTATAACCAAAAAAAGACTTCATATCGCTAAAAGATGTTGTGCTTTGCTTCACCATTAATCCATTCTAATATTTTTTTGGCTGAATCAAGGTAAGCCTGAGAAATCAGTGTGTTTCACAGCTGCACAAAGAGTGACTCTGGCAAGGGAGTTGTTTGAAAACAGAACAGAGGAACCTGGGCTCTGAGGTTTGTTTAAGGAGTCGAAGGGCTGGAGAATGTTTCCCACCAAATTGCAAAGTGTGAGCGTGAAGAGTGGGCTGTAGGAAGGCGTTCCTCTGAATGGGTGCCAGCCACCTCCCTCGCTATGGGAAATAGAAAAGTAAAAGATTCTTCCCTTTTCAGGTAAACTTTGATGCGTTGTAGGGAAATGTTTCTTTCTTATTTTGAGAGAGATATTTTTCTGCTTTGCTGTTCCAGGCAACTCCTTTTGTCCAGTTCACTCAAATTGAGTTAAAATACAAATCTACTCCTCTTCCTTGCACCTGGTTTGTTTTTTTAGTTTTCAAATGTTGTAAATTATTCCTGTGTTATAAGGGGAAAAGAGCCCAGCTTTCTGTCTTCCTGATTGCTGAAAGTATGGTTTTCAGCAGTCTGTTAGGAGGTTATTAAGATGATTTTTCTACTTTAGCTCTAATTTGCGGAGGTACCGAGCCTAGTCAGTCCCTGTCGACTCTCACGGGATTTTAGATGCTCAGAATTTGTGAAGAATCAAATCTTAAGGCCATTGTCCTTAAGAGATCCACTGCCAGATACTAAGGGGAAATTTTCAGAACTGAAAATATGACAAGTGAGGGGTACTGTGTCTTTTTTTCCTGTATGAGGTAAATGACGTAAATGTGAGTTCTTGGGACAGGTATGTCTTCACGTGTGCAGGTGGGCAGGGTTATGACCAGTCTTGGTGATCACTTCTGAGTCGTGCAATGTACCTAATGGATCAGATTTTCCTGTGGATTTAATGTCCATGTCTGAAAAATTTATTACTCTGAGAAGACTGAAGCTCTCAGTTACTTTGCTTTGAATGCAAAAACTGTGTGCTTTAACTTGTCACAGATTTAGATCACAGATGCAGATCTCTCGGCATCTGTGTCATGTTTAGACTCAGTGGCCAAACATGAACATGTTTTAACGTAAGATTTCTTCATTCGCTTTTTCTGCTTGGGCCAGAAATGTAACAGAAACCACACTTTCCTGAGAGCCTTAGGAGTACAGAAGAACTTTGAGATACTTATAGAACTAAACAAAACTGAAGGAGGGATGTATAGTAAAATATTTTAACCTACTTTCCTTTTTTTGTGGGTCAACGGTTGCTTCATCTGCAGCTGGGCAAGGTAATGCATTGCTTTGTTTTGGCATCTCCTTTTTGATCACAACACTGAAAGGATATTTGATTCTTTTTCACAGTGGCATGAGATTTTAGCCTAAAACTAAAAATCCTTTCTTAGGAGTTCTAAGCATATTTTTATCGTTGGAGTATTCTTCTTATGCTGATGATTTAATCCTTACAAGACTGCAGTAGCTGTGGCATTACTATCCCTATGGAATTACTGAAGGACAGAGTATGAAGTCATTTTATGCAGAAGCAGTAGCAGTGACATTATGGTGTTTCAGCCCTGCCCTACCACAGCACCATTATCTGAGCACTTCTGACAGTGAGGGAAAGCTTTGTTGCAGCTATTCAGCCCTGGTGGTACTCTACAATTTTTAGCAGAGAGGGAAGTATGAGCAAAGAGAAAGACTGCGCGTTCTTAATCACAGTGTTACCTTTCTGCTCTAATAGTGTATGGAGAGATCCAACTTCTACTTGTGTACGAAGGATCAGTGTGTGGATTTATTGCCAATGCACTTTTTGGGAATTTTCAGGCTGCATACTGATTGAAAGGAAAGTGCTTAGCTGCTTTTCAGACTACAAGTATACTTGAAAATGGTCTGTTGGGGATAAAACAATATCCATGAATTGTGAACACTGATAATTGTATCAGTACTGAAAAAACCTCCTTACATTCTGCCCCTGGTGGCAGTAGTTCCAGATCTTGTGCTTCCAGGTTGCAGTAGGTCTTCTGAAGCTGCAGCAGGTCTGGTGTAAAACCTGGACAGATTTTGCAAGGGCAGAGGACAAGAAAATCTAGGAAGAGATTTCCCAAGAGCATTGAAACCACATCTCAAGATCAGCTTTTTCTGAAGAAAATGATCTGAAGTACTAACAAACTCCCTAGCATACAGTTTTCATAGCTACAGATAGAGGTGAAACAAACCCAAACCGTATTTCCTAAGCATCAAAGACTGTAGAAAAGTTTGAGTCAGTTCTTACTGTCGCCAAGTGAAGAAAATCTGACAGCAGAAAATCAGGTGGGGATTGCAGTGTTGTACATTGTTCTGCTTGCTGTTAGTTTAAGAATACTCTAAGTGAAGCGTCCATAAGAGGAGGCATTGTCCTGTGGCAGTGCGGCTCAGTGGGAACTGTTACTCTATAAAGACAGTAATTTCTAAATCTCTTTAGTCACCAGTCCGCTGTCCCAATTCTTTTCCTGTTTGGTTGGCCCACACTTCAGACTTACTTTTCAAGCACTGAGAATTCTGTCTATAGCTTTTGGGGTCTCCACAGTGGCCACAGACAGTCTAGCATCCCAGACAGCACTCCCCAGTCCTACCTTGCTTCCACAGCATTCTGCTGCAACCAGCTCTTGTATGTTCTTGAACCAGTTCACATCCAGAACCTGATTTTACTACCTGGTATGTTTTCTAACATCAGAGAAATAGCAGTATGTTAACATAGTAGACAGGTAGTCTAGCCTGGCTTTGATAAAAACATCTTCTTGGTGCCCTCAGAGCAAAGGATATTACTTCTTCTGTTTTGGTATTAAGTGCCTCTTTTCCTGACACAGAAAAGCCTAGTTTCAGTTCTTGCTGGTAAGAATAGTATCCGTGTACAGGCAGCCATGTATTTTTACAGGAAAGCTTGGAGACAGAATCTGCTCTGAAGATTTTATTATCCAAATGAGTGCAAGGATAAAAGGCATAGAGGGGGTTATATGGGCATTCACATTTAGTCTAAAGATTAAATTTAGTCAGCATTTAGTCTAATGAGACTAGTCTTCTCTTTAGTCAGTGAAGAGGACTAAGGTATTTTAGAGAATGGTTTGGAGCTGCAAGCTAAGTCAGCCTCCTCTGGTGGGCAATTCAGAGCCACCTGCACCTCCTGGCTGATCATCAGGAGCATTGCTGTGACATATCTCATCGAGGCTTTGGATAGACTTCTCAAATTGACATCACCACAACGGTCTCAAGATAATAATAATCTCTACATAACTCTGCAATAGCAAGACTTCGGGCAAGTCATTTATTTACCTGCGTTTCATCTTTCCAGTAATGTGTAGCTAATAATAGTCACCTGCTTGCCAGAAGGCTTTAGGATCTGAAGTCATGGATGTCTGTAATGGCTTTAATATCATCAGTACAAAGGTGTTATGCAAACATATTTAGTGCATATGAAAGAATAATGAATTCCTGTTTACTACCCACAACATTACAGTAATAAACTGTTTTAAGATGCAGTGTTTTCCAGAATATTAAAGGCCAGATTGTCCTGCAGGTGCAATTTGGTGGAATTACGGCAAGTAAATTTTTCCCTTTAATATGTGGCAGTTAATTTCTTGAAGGAAATCAACATCCGTGGGATATGTGTAATTTTAGATTTAGTTACTTAAATACAGATACCATCAATTCAATAAAAAAAGCCACACTTACAAACAGTTAAAAAATAGATAGTTTAAACCGAAATAAAGAAAATGAACTTAAATGAGCAGGAAGATACAGACATATTTACAAGAATAAGCATGCAATGTTTTATCCATAGGTGATCAAATCTTAACATGATACTTGAAAGTGTTATGAGTGGTTTTCTCTCTCCTGTCTTTTGAATTGCCTCCATTTGTAGATAGTTTTGATAACAGCTGTGTTTCTTACACCACTGCCTATGTCTTCAGAAACAGCGAGAAATGATGGACCTTCTCCTTTAACAAAAATGAAACAAATGCTCAGTCTTCTACACCAGCCTTAACTGAATTGCTGTAAATGTGGTTAGTATGTACAGTTTTATAGGCTTGGGATTTATGCACTGTGCTTCAGATTTGGTCCTAATCTCCATAAAAATGATAGAATAATTAGGACAGAATAATGAGGTTGTCATTAATAAATTATATTGCTCTTGCACATCATTACATGTCTCACTCTCCTGGATGGCTGAAATATCTGCAGACTGGATAACAGGTTACCTGGTTTATGATACCATAGATGAAATTTTTCTTCTTTCATTGCTACATGCCAGAACTAGATAGCTATCTTACATACATGGCAAACTGATCTCACTCTGAACTTTTTAATGTGTCTTTTCAACATGGCGTTCAACATGATTTTGCTGCTGCTGAAGTAATATTTCACTTAAGCTGTTTGAATCTGCAGAAGCTGAGGTTTGCTTACTTGGGTTTGTAATACTTAAAGCACATTTTGATGGTGATCGTACTAATTTTATTATGCTCCCTTTATATAATGCTGATCCTACTTCTGATAAAGCAGCTCTATGTGATAAAGTAAAATAAGTTTAGATGTGGGGGTTTTCTCATGTTTGTTAGTGTTCTGACCCGAGTTTGAAAAATTATATCAGAATAGCTAAAGGGAAATTGAACTAGGCTCGTGAGAATTTCAGTGGGCTTAGTTGTTGTAAGAAGAACTATTAAAGCTAAAATTTGCTTGTGTCCTAAAAAATAATTTTGTAAATAAAAAGCTAAGTGGTGATGCTGCCCCTGCACCGTAGCAGTATGATCTGTTTACCCTGTGAACTTCAGGGTCTGCTGAGTTTTACATCAGCGTAGTTTCCCTTTGGCTTGCACATTGGGAAATGTCATTTCAGTTGTGGCTGAATGCCTGTTCGGATTGCTTTCTTCTTCGCACTCAGTGAAATGTCTAGAGTTGCAGTTCCCGTTGTTTTCCTTGGCAAGTGGCAGGAGTTCAGCAAAACAGCGTTGACGTTAAACTTCATAGTTTTGGTGACGTTCTTATCTTGGAATTTTTGGAATTTGAGATGACACTGAAGTGGATTCTCCCTGACCCTTTTTTTTTTTTTTTCCATTTTCTTATTATGGCATAGACATCTTCATGTTATACATGAATGTTCATGTGATTATCAGTTCTCTAGGTATGATCAGAATTTTACTGGTTTTAACTGTCTCTCACTCCTGGCATTTCATTCCATTCCGTATAGAGACACATATATAGAGAGACAGGCAGATATATGTATGTGTATATAGGGCCTAGTGCCACGCATGTAATGGGAATCAGGTGCTGCTTCCTACTGGAGCAAAAACGCAGCATTCCTTTTGAATTTGGATCATGAGTATTATCAGGACTTGTAAATACTTGTAAAGACAAGTATTATCAGGAAAAGAATCTTAATGTGCCGCCTGTAGAAAAGAATGAAATGTGTTCTTGGACGAGGTTTGAAAAGACACGGTATCTTAGGTAGGTAAGAGAGGCACGGAGGAAGTGCAGAGGAAAAATATCTTGTATCAGAAAAGACTAAATTACCTGTGAGGAGACAGAGTTTGAAAAGAGGCCAGTTTTAAATAACAACTGAAAGTGAAAGATCTAAAGATAAAGAAAGAAATTGTAGTTTTGACAAGATTGATTTTAAATGTCTAAAAGTAGAGAGCAATCATTTTTTCGCTGGAAAGACTAGGGAATCATCAGAGGTATACGAGAGGGGAGGGTGATCTGGTCGTGAGAACAGAACGCTAATACTTTTTTTAAAACATGAACAAATCTTAAGTCAGAAAAGAGAGAGAATGGGGACTTGCACTTCTGATCTGGGCATATAACATGCAACACATGGCAGACTGGCTTCCGGATACACTCAGCTCAGTCTCAACCTGTTTGTTTTGGAGCTCTCATGTACCTTGAGAATAATTGTTCTCTGCCCTTCTGTAAATAACCCCAAACAATAGCAGAGCTCTGGCAGCTGCTGCTTTGATCTGAACATACAAAGCCACATCAGTAAGGCAGCAGCTTTGGAATATAGAAGAGGATATCATACTCAAAAACACAGCGTGTGTGTGTGCATATAATTTTTGGTATAGATTGGAGCCATTTTTCTTTAACTCCTGACTCCTGGGAGAGATTCATTCTTTAGAATTGCTCTGCTGCAATTACGGAACACTCTTTTGTGCAGTGTGTGCGTGTACACTGAGTGCATCTATCAATTGGCGTATTGGCCTTAATGGTTCTGCATGGTTTTGTGTCTTTTCAAAATCGGTCGTGTGAGTCAGTCATTCATTTGGTCTTTCAGTCTGTCTAATCATTTTATGATTTTATTGATTTGTTTGTGCCAAGGATACGAAGAAAGAAGGCATTTTAACCGCTCTGTAAATAGTTAGAACAAGCCAACTGAGTTTACGTGTCCTGTCTTTTCAAGGCAGGTCTAAGAACGTGTTTCTACTCCCACTGCCAAAAAAACCTAGGTGGGGTTTTTTTGTGATATTTTCATGGAGCCTTGCATATCTTGGGAACTGTCAGGAAGGCTGTTTGACACAAAGAAGTTGACGAATGAGAGCTTTTTACCATGAAGTGAGCCTCTTCAAATTTACTAAATTGCTGGGAACTCTTTTCCATTCTTAATTCTTTCTAGGGAGGAAGCTGTGCTCATAGTGGCTGACCTGCGTTTGTGTTGTTTCAGTCTCTGGCACACTGAGGTCAGCTTTGCTTTCCCTTGCCTACTCACCGTGACTCAGTGCTGCAAAATGTTTCACAGGGATGCAGGAGTGCTAGTGTCTCGAGTTTAAAGTGTCATTGTCGCCTGGCATTTTGTTTCACAGACACTGTTTGAAATGCTTTAAAACTGGATTATTGCTTTCCCTGGAAAAGGCTGTGGGAGGGAGGTGTCAACTAGCAGGTTGATTCTGCAGAAATAATGTAGCAGTAATGCATAGAAATTTTCATCAGGAGCAAATATTTTTTGGCCTAGATCAAAATAAACACCAGGCTTGATAGTCTGTGCCTAGCACTGCTCCTTGAACTTTGCTTTCTCCCAGGCACCCTGCATCTTCCATGTCTTCAGCAGCTTTTTCCTTAAGAAGAGGTGCAAATTAGGCTGGAAGTGTCAGTGAAGTTCAAGCTCTACTGTTGTTGGGGAGCATGAGACAAAAGTTGGGGTGCTGATGCAAGGAACTAAATGCAGGCACAGGGGGTATGTCAAGTCATTTGAAAACACAAGCGGTATGGAGTCCCCGTGAACATAAGGGCAGATGTAATTCCGCTAGCTAAGTCATCAAGGATCTTCACTGTCCTGCACACTCTGTCAGATGCAGCATCTAACACCAGCAGTGCGATGACTGTTGGTACCCAGTGTCCTTTCCCCGAATCTTTGCTTTTAGTCATTCAAAGGACACTCCCCTCTTTAGTAGTAACAAGGAAGGATTTTGCTTGCTTCTTGATAGAAGGGACCAAAGAGTCTGACTCCTAGCTTTCTGAGCCATAATTTCATTTTTCTTTTCTTGCTAACGTTATTCCTTCACTTGGTCACGTGGCTGTCGTGCCCCTGCAGAGGGCCAGCATTCAGACCTGAACTTGGGCTGCTAGCTGAACCCTGTGCATTGTGAGGTACCAACGTCTCCATGCTCCACAGACAGTTCCACTTTTCGAGCAGTTTTACCCTGGATCAGTAACAGTATCAAGATTATGCCTGCTGGCCTGTGGTTCTGGTCACTACTTTTTTATGACAGAACTGCTGTGGAGAATTTTAATAGCGTGCAGTGCAGGCTTTGTGAGCAAAACCGTCTGCTAAATCTGCTGCCCTTCTAAAGTCAAATCTCGAGTGTGAGACAGCAGGCTGTCCTTGGTGCTTTTTCAGACAGGCTTAGAGTTTCAAAACTGGTATTTAACTTTTGACATATATGGATAAAAAAAGTCGAGAAGAAAGAATGCAGAAGTATCCTCTCGCTCAAAAGTCATTCGCCTCTCTCCCAATCTCCCCAAGGGCAAAGGTGAGAGTTACTTCCCTCAAAATACTGATGATTTTGATCCTACTCTCAACTTCATAATTTTGAGTCATCAGAGATTAATCCTATGAATTAGATTCATTTTGCCCCAGAAGGGGATATCCTGTTGGGAAAATACAATTTTGCTGCTAATTGTTTTTGTCTTGATATTTCTCTCAAGCCAAAAAACTCAAGTGCTTTATGAACAGAAAGTCTCACAGTAGGTAGCGCTAAATGGGACCAGTTGGCTACCTGCTGCGGAGCAAAAGCCCACGAGCATCCCCTTTGCGCTTGACAGATCTAATGCTGCTTTCTTCACTCATTATAATAGTCCACCTGGTGACAATTCCTAGCACTGTGTTGCTTGCTAAACACTAAACTGTGATGTCTGTTAGCACCTTCCCCTTTCTATGAACACTGAAAAAATAATCCACAGGCTCAACTACTGCTGTTAAAAAATACTTATTCTCAGCAGGAATCTGGCTCTTTGTTATGTACTGACATTGAATATTTAAATTACAACCTTCTAATCTTTCATTTACAGCGTCTAGAGGATGTTGAATAAATTAAAAATAAAACGCCACAATATTCTGCCTTGACAGGGGATCTGACAGGGAATCAACGTTTTCAGAAATGCGGGCTTGATTTTCCAGCATATGCAGCTCCCATCTTTGACAGGAGATGTACTCTGCTCAATACTCCTAAGGCCATATATGTCAAAAGCTAAATACCAGTTTTGATAATCTAAGCCTGTCTGAAAAAGCACGGAGGACAGTCTGCTGTCTCACACTTGAGATTTGACTGTGTTCCTCCTTCAGAAGGGCATATGGATCGAGTAGATAATTTTGCTCATAAAGCCTGTACTTCAGTACTTCAGTGTTAGTCATGGACTGCAAAGGACTATGAAGGATGTGAATCACTGCGCTCTAATAGGGTTCTGCGAATAGTATTGCTAGAAAGAGGCCTTGCAGGTTTGGTGATTGAATTATTAACAGTATTGCCCTGATGGGAATGTGTGACTAATAGCAAGACTTAAATTCAGATGTTATGCTTCAAAGCTAGTCTTAAATGGTAGGTTGAAGCCTTATTTTTTAGTTTCATTTTAAAGTCACAGTAACAGCAGTCAGTGTGTGGTACAAGGTATTGGAGCAGGTGAGGTGCCCTAGGAAGTGCTGGGACAATGACCAACAGAAATGGTACAATCTACATCAGCCCAGACAGCTCATGAGCAACAAATTCAAGTTTTCCACTGAGTCACCCATCCTGAGCAAATACACACAGACATTGAATTCTCTATGATTATCTATTTTCAAGAGTTCAGCTTTACTGGTACCTTTTTAGGCATTATCTGCTTTGCATCACATGTTTTGAGGCCAGAATGCACCATTATGATCTATCCTGACCTCCTGTATGACACAGGACTTAGTCATTTCTGCTTGTAACTGCCCTTTGAGCTATGAAATATCTGTTTAGAAACACATTGTATCTGAATGCATCACCAACTTCAGCACATTCGTCTTAAAATATGTGTCTACCCTAAGGATTTACAAGTCCCTTAAAATAATAAGGGACATTTACCAATTACACATGCAATATAGATAGTAAAGCCATAAATTAAGCCCAAATTCCTTGAATACTGTATCCATATTTTTTTTTCAGAAATAATAAGTACTGAACCCCGTTCCCAGCACTAAAAATGAGGCTCATCCACTTTCCAGCTTGGCTGGTATTATTCGGATCCTCCGGTAGTATTACTGAATTGTACTGCTGGGGTTTGGTACCTCAGTGACTTGACATCAGACCTAGCCTTTTTACAGACCATCTCAGTGCCATTTACTAGGGTTTGCAGAAAGCTGTGCAAAGTCTTCAGCCGTGCCTGGCCTGCCCCATACCACGTGCATCCTTAACAGATGGAGGTTTTGGTGGGAGCTGCAGTCCTCTATGAGGTTCTGGATAAAGCATGGCACTCCTACAAGAAAGTGGGAGATGGTTTGCACCTGGGACATTGGAGAGGTATGAAAAAAATGACTTGAGCTCTGACTCCAGTTAGTCTCCTCCAAGAGAGGTGGAAGCCAGTCCTGCTCTTCTGAGTGAATGAGGATGCACCTTGATATTGAGGTGGGACAAATGGAACCTGGTCATATTTGCATGGCCAGGCCACGCACAACATAGCCCTCCTCAATACTGGTAGGGTACAGAAGCTGCCTAGGCATTCCTCTCGCCAAATGTACAATCCTTACAGCTGGAAAAGTAATTAGATTGTGATCCTGATACAGTCCACCTAAGATTGCCCAGCCAAAGGCCTTTCCCCTTGTGTCATGGCACCTTTCTTTTGACCTCAGTCGTTCAGGTGCTGGCTTTTCTTTCTTTGGAGGTGGCTGGCTACACGGTGCCTTGTAGTAGCTACTACCAATCTCTGCTTCATGGTATTCTGGCTTTTTTCCCCCCATCTATCCCTTGAACAGCAGTAATGCCTCATCCCTGTCTAGCACGTCCCATTGCCAATACTTCTACAGACTGAGGCTTTCTCAGCCTGGTCTATTGGGTCATTGCATCTATGCTCTTGAAAGCCCACGTAAATACTGCATTTAAAAGGTCTTTTCTCCTGTTAAATAACAGGTAGATGGGGGCAACAGGTGCAGACACTCAAACCATAAAGTTCAGCTGGAGCTGGGACAGTTGAGTCACCTGGGGGAGGGCTGGAGGCCTGCAGCTGAGGAGAGCTGTGCTAATGGTGCTGCTGCCTCCAAGTGAGTCCAGTGACATGTTGCACTGCAGCGTGAGGTGAGGTTGTCTTCCTCATGGCGGCCTGGTCTGCTGTCCCAGAGTTAGGACTTGGTCTGTTCTCCCAGAGACAGGCGCTGCAGGTGGATGGGCTGTGTGCAGGTCAGTGGGACTAGAGGAGGGTTGCTGGGCCCATGGGATGGGATGGGATGGGATGGGATGGGTTGGGTTGTGTCGTGTGGGGAATGTGGTACTTGAATGTGTTTTTCCCTCTTGTGCATTGCCTTTTTTCCTTTTTCCCTGGAGAACTTAACCTGTAGTATAAGTCGGCTGAGAGAAGGGTGTTTTGATGTTTCCTAGTTAGACATGATATAGGTTGCCGTAGCTAAAATTTTCCGTTATTTACCTTCTAGAATGCAAATCTTGCTGTCCTTTGTGTGCTTCCAGAAAGGCAGGGACAGGCTTAAGGCAAGTGCTCGGGAGGAAGGGAATTTCCAAGAGGAGTGGCAGAACAGGGACTGGGGCTTTAAATTCTTCCTGTATTCAGAGCTGTAGCCTGCACTGATCTTTCTTGTGATACAGCTTTAAGAAGTGTTTAATAACCTAGGATGGTAGGTAGATGAAGTCTGGTGTTTCCTTATGTTGTCTGGTGCTACTTACTTCCACTAAGCTGCACTTTGAGACTTATTTGTAGTTGTTTGTCTTGGCTGTAACTGAATCTACTCTCCCAGCACTCTCAATTGAATTAATAAGGATTTCCCAGTCAGTTCAAGGCTTTCTGGGTCCTTACTGCTTTCCTGTCTGAATACTTCATTGCTGTGTGTTTTCCCATTTATGTGCATTTTACTTAGCAGAGAGGTTTTTCTCTGCATTGCTGTGGGAGGGCTGCAGAGCTAGGCTTGCACTCAGACCTTGGCATTCCTTACCTCTCGTGATGCAGACTGGCAGCACTGGAGCTGCTATGTCACAACGCATGTGAAGCTTTCCTATTTACTCGAGGCACACAGCTGAGGCAATGCTTTGTACATTTCCTGTCGTATTAGAGCTGAAATGGCATGTTTCAAAAACGGCCCTCTGAACAGGCAGCCTTACCTGAGAGCTAGGAGAACAAAGTCTAAACTGCTTTCTTCTACTTTCTTCTACCGTGTTACTCATTTCATTGGGACAGATAGTAGGCTGAGAGACTCTGTGGCATGTTGTCAGTGGAAGTGATTTTCGCCCACCCTGCCGACTCACAGTGTTTCTGAGGAGATGGATTTTTTCTTCCTCCTCTGTCCCCACATTCTGCTAAGTAGCGTGAGTTTATGGGGATGAAAAGACTCTAGGGAAACGATTGCTGGTATTGAGAAAGGTGGTTGAACGCAAAGGGGATGAATAGAGCAAGGCAAGGAGGGAGAAGGAATGAGAAGCTGACCAAGAAACAGATACAGCAGTATTTAACGTGGCGAGGTGGGGGAAAACTAACAGAAAATGGAGACTGAAATCCAATGGAAAGGAAGCTCATAAGGGAAAAGACATACAGGAATCTTGCTCTCTGGCACCAACATAAACAAAAATACTTGAAATGAATGCGTAATTAGCTAGTGTGCCTCACTGTCACAAATACTGAGGCAAAGAAACATTGAAAAAAGATTTAGACACTTACGTGACTAGTAGGAGTATTTACAATTGGGATGTGAAACTTGCTGTATGATTTTAGGGACAGTCTTTCACTGGTTAGTGCTCTGGAAGAAAACTTACTCTCCAGGTGCCCTCTATGTATGCTGACTTGTGAAATAGGGAATTTGTAAGCTGTGAACAATGTATAATATTACTAACTATAAAAGGTCAAAATCAATGGATCAGTTCAGATTTCTAAAAGTGAGAGAGAGAAAATGAAATACTAGAATTGAAGGGGGAAATCACTGGGTTTTGTCTTCTGTGTATAAACACAGAAACTCTATAAACTCTTCAGTGTATAAACACAATTTGTGGCTGCGATGCTACAGTCATAAATTGTAAAGCCAGCAGGAGCCATTACGACACTCCAGCCTGAACTCCTGTATATCGCAAGCCATCAGACTTCACAGAATTGCTTTCCGTTTACTTTAAAGCTTATCTTGGGGAAAATAAGGCAACTTGGTTTCAGAAAGTCTCCTTGAGTTTAAAAATCCATCTTAAATATGAACTCCAGTGTGAGTCTGTTTGCTACCAAAGGGGACCGTACTTACCCTCACCTTTTCCTGATGGTATGCCGCTGTTCTTGTTCAGTATTTTGCCATTTGCTGCAAATAATGGGCTGTTGGTGTCTGTTCTGGGAGCTCTTCCTTGAGAGCTTAACTGAGCCCCTATCAAGAAACAAGGGTTATTTATTTTCTGCACTGAGACTAGAACAGCCAAATACAAAGCACAATAGTGGCTTTGGATGTGGAAGCCAATACCAAAGCACCTTATGTAGTTCTCCTGAGTAATTAATGGGAATAACTTCTAGTTTCTCAGTTCTTGTGCTGAGACTGGTGATGTATTGTTAACTGGATCTGTCCCCCTGGTATTTTTGGTTTGGGGTTTTTTTTTTGTAATGTTATTAAGGTTTTTCATCACTAGGCATGAAGTAGTTGAAAATTGGTAGCATTTGAAGAAATCCTCCTACAGAGGAAGATTTAATATGTGTTGGTGGCTGTGCGGCGTTTGGGCCACCAGTGTTCCTAGGTCTCTTTCTGACTTAGAGGCTGAAGGATTTTCTGGAGAAAACTACGTAACAGGTAGTGTTGCATTTGTCAATGATGGCTGGGCTATCTGACGAGCATATATCTGGGGCATGTGGTTATAAAGCCATGAGCCTATCTTATTGCATTCAAGGAGCATATTGGTAAGAATTATTTGTATTTTCCTCCATTTTATGTGTCTGGAACATGCAAGCGTGATGGAGTACAATGTTAGTTGAGATTAATTATACATAGTGTAACTTACAGAAGCCCTTGGGACTTCTTGTGTGACACTTACGTGCACTACAATAGATTTACAGAGCATGGTCTGTCTTCTGGGGGAAGAAATGAGGAAATAGGAATCAGTTCGCATTGGTAGCGTCGGTACAGGCAATTGAAAAAGGAAGGAAGTTATAGGAATCAAGTGTGGGTTTGTTTTTAAAAAACAAAAATAAACAAAATCAAAACAGTAAAAAAACCATCAAAAACTTCACTATGGTGAATAGATTTAAAGTTTGAATGATTTATTTGATTATTTAATTAAATGAAGGTTTCACTATGGAGTGTGAGTGATGAAGTTCTTAAGTGATCACTTGTAGTGAAGACGAAGCAAAGGTAATCAGCAAATACATTATTAATCTTTATTTGGAAAGATGCCAGTTGATGATCTCAAAATAGTTCAGTATCAGTGGTCAAAAAATATTCTATGTTTGTGTATTGTGGGATGTGTATATGCTTTTGCAGCCTTCGAGGCCTAAATAATTATTACAAAAATATGTTTAAAAGATGAAACTATTGATTGATCTGTGAAACATAATTTCTGATTTCCAGTAAAATCCGGCCAATTGAAAATAAATTGGAGTACTGGAGTATTGGTTAACAGCTGTTGCAGTAGCACCCATGGAGAAATGGAAAGATGGCAGGGTAGATGATGTGTGCTACACGTGTACCACTTTGTTATTTGATCAAGAGCGTGAAAGATGTAATGGGTGTAGTGTTACGCACAGATAAGTCACAGATGCTAAAATGTACAGATGAACCAAACAGGTGATGGAGAGACAAACAGTGATGTGGGCAAATCAAACAGCCTGATTTTTTTTAGTAACAGGTGAAGTGCGCTCATTTGGGTAATTGACTTCTTGGTATAGCCTGTAGCAAACTTCTGCTGGTAAGAACAAAGACTATTGCTTACACGAAGTTGATTAGGGGAGTGGAGCATCTCTCGTATGAGGAAAGGCTGAGAGAGCTNAAGCAGTGCTTCTGAAAAGAAGCTGGGACTTTCTTAGCCATTGACCGTGTGCTCACTCTGACGTTGTGGATGAGAAAACTGGGAGGTACAAGCACAGGAATATTCAGTCAGTGGCATTACCTTATGTCCTGTTTTGGGCCAGGACAGAACCAGTTTTCTTTTAGTAACTTTACTTTTTAGTGAAGTCTCTTCTGAGAAGCTGCACTCTCTGAAATTAACTGCAAGTTTTTCCAGACAGTAGCTGCTTCTAGCAGCGATAAGGCTCGATGTGTATAGTTAGTGCTGGAACATCAGAAGGAATGGTATGCAGAAAGGCTCTTGCTTGTATTTGTTCCTATGGATACCAAGATCAATACTTGCTTCTGCTGACTTTCTTATGCACAGGAAATGAAAGAGCAGAGAAGTGGTCACACCTGAGAACCTGCGGTGGGGAGGAGCGGGTCGGACAGGTGACCCAAAACTGGCCAAGGGGAGTATTCCGTCCCATAGGTGTCACACTTGGTATAAACCCAAGGGATCGTGAGGGTCACTCTCTCTTCTATGGCCAACGTCTGAAGAGGACTCAGTCCGATTCTTCTGCCTTCGATCCTGATCTGTGCGTTCCTGAATCCAGCTCCTGCCTGCTGCTGCTGAGTACAGTCCAGGACTTTTTCAGGGCGTGCCCTGCAGCATCTGGGTGATGTGATTGTCATTGGGGGGAGCTCGATATTGGGTTTATATATATTTGTATATATATTTTCATTATTATTTTTCCTATTATTATAATACATTATTATTGTAGTTATGTTAAAGTTGTTTTAACTTTTTCAACCCATAAGCCTCTTTCCCTTTTCTCTTTCCCTTCCCTTTGGGGAGGGATGGAGTTAACAAAGCGCATCTGTCATCTGTTTAATAGCCAGCCCAGCTTTAAACCGTGACACCTTGGTTGTGACACTGGAGACCATTAAAAAAGTAAGGATTTCATTTTTTTGTCCTTTACATCAAAAGTAACATTTCTTAGTAACTTGGAAAGGGTTCAGAGAAGTCTACAAAAATGATGTGAGATCTTACTACCTAAGGACGTGTACTTCAGGTGTGTTGCAACATCACTTGCATAGTGAGACTAAGGAAGCTCACTTTACAGAGTTTATAAAAGTGAAGGTTAAGAGGGGACTTGGAGATAGCCTCCGGATACTTATTCAGGGAAGAGATCTCTGATTGTAGACTGCTTCTTAATCTTTTAGGAGCAGAAAATATGTAATGAGGATTGATGACTGGAAGTGGAAGCTAGGCAAATTGAGACTTAAAATAAAGAACCCATTTTTAACAATGTCGGTAATTAATCACTGGAACAATTTTTCTAGCTGGATGGTAGATTTCCCATCATCTGAAGTCTCTAAATCAAGACTGAATGTCTCTCTAAAAGATAAGCTCTAGTTCAAACTGAAGTTATGGTCTTGGTGTCGAAATTACTGACGGAAGTGCTGCGGCCTGTGTTGTGCAGGAGGCCAGTGCATGTGATCATAATACTCATTCTGCCCTGAAAAATGTATTAATCTGTTCCTGGCTCATCTGGAACTGACCTTGTTCAAACTCGGTGCTTTTATGTGTAAACGCGTCAGTGATACTTACCTTCCTGAAGGTACAAGACCTTGGTTAATAATAAAGGCTGTGAAGGCTGCAGAAATACTGTTAGGAAATACACGTAACTAGAAGCCACGATCTCTTTGCTAATATAGCTGTTCATGTTCCTTGAAGCTATAGGAAATTGTGCATGGGAACCTTTCTCCTGGCCTGCCCCTGCCCAGCCATGCCAGGTACTTGTCCCTGGGAGCTTCTGTAGGTAGCAAAGGCTGGTTAGAGGGGAGGTGGGAACACTCAACGTCACTTAGTGAGACACCTAGTACTTTCTGCTCTCTCTGAACTGGATACTTGCTAGCTCTAATTACAGTTTAGCAACATTAATGATAGATGTGAATACTGTTGTGGGTTCGCTGACAAGAAGTTTGCAGGCAGAAATGAAAAGGCAGGGCAACCTAAGTCCCTGTGTTCAGTCACTTGTAACTTTCCTATCACTTCAGCAGTGTACCTGTAATGGTAAGCATTTGGAAATCAGACTTGTTCTGTCAGGGTTCGTGGTTTGCTGACAGAAGGAAAGATTGTAATTCTTTCTGCTGATGGTATTAAATTATAATTTGTGATCTTTGAGGGATACTGAATGAATAAGCGAATTCTGGGTTATGAGTAGTGTGCCCTTCTGGTGTTTAAACACTGCTCATGTCTTGCAAGAAGCAAATCTCATTGCCAGGAGGTGCTTTCAGTCAGGCTGTGTCAGCCTGAAATGTTCAAGATCACTCCAGCAAGGCAGAGAGGTGTTTCAAGACTCTGGCACAGAACTCATCAACTCCGTCCAGCTTCAATCACTGCTGCTAGTTCTCTCTTTCAAAATTCAGATGCAGTTTGTCAGATATAGAAAATAACAGTTGGTTTTAGGTAGTATCTTCTTTATTCTGTAGTTCCAATAAATAATGTTGGAAAAAACATAGTGGTTTGATTTTTAGTAGGTTTATAATGTATGCAATCATTATGCTTCTCTGTGCATTACACAGTAAAAAGCAGCCTTTCACGCAGCTGAGAAACAGTTCAATTTACATACACAAATTAAAACATAGTCCCTCCTGTGCCAAAACCTGGATTAGCTGTGCTGGAGATGCAGTTTTCTATGTTGAAGAAAAAAGCCCATATAATTAGCCTGACTGTGTGCTGCTTTTATGTCTCTGTAAGTCCTAAACTTCATTTTGGAGCTAGTACCTGGCCGCTTCTGCGGTTCGTCCTCTTCAGTGCATGGCCTTTCACCGAACTGGCACTTCTCATTTCAGTATGGAAGGCTGCGGTGTCCAAAACTTACTGACCAATACTGCTGCTGCTCTTGCATTGCGCTGTGGGTTACTGTGGAGTGCTCTCAGGCCTCAGTGAGGTCAAAAGGGCACAGTACGCAGCAAAAGTAATTGTGGTTTTCCTTAAATGAGATCCCTTAAAATGAGAGGGTGTTTGCTGAAGGTGCAGGATAGACAGACTTGGATCTTGGTATTGTGCTTTGTCTTGTAGCAATTTGGATGTGTGCAGGGGCTTAGGAGTCTTCCGTGCTGCTGTGCTAGTCTCTTTCTTGAATTGCATGAGCTATTTGCAGAAGAGCAAGGCGCTCATGATACTTTTATGTCTTGCCCCCTTTTCAGGCAATGGAGAAGGAATCCATCATAGCCACACGTCTACTGCCAAACCAAGTGGAGAGAAGCAAAAGTTAAAATAGTGTTTTTCCTTGGGGTGTTTGGCTAAAGGTGGTGCATATTGGATTTCATTTTTAGAGCAGAACTTGTCGAAAATAAAGTTCGGAATGATGGATGTTTTTGATGCATAGTCGTTTTGTTGCTTTGACTGTTAGACCTAGCTTATCCCTTCTCTAGAATGTTGTCAAGACCTTATTAGCTTTATTTTATGCTTAACTTTTTTGACATTTACTGTTTTTCCTGCCCACATGCCACAGACCATGTGACAGCTTTTACCGTAATGCCATCTCCAGTTTCTCTTACCTCCCTTTTTTAAATAAAATTAATCTCAGCTGACACTTTTCTGAGATTGATGCATTTCTGTCCTTTTGTCTCATGCTTCATTCTAATCCAAGTGACTGTATCTGCCTGTACCTGAAAGTATCTTTTGCTTTGGTTTCAATTTTCAGCAATAGATAGTTTCTTATACTTGGTAATTTGGTCGTCTTCCATTGTTCCTGCTTGGTCCCTTTTCTTCAAGGTATGTCCCTATGAAGAGCTGTCAATTTTTTGTTCAGCATGCTGGCATGCACAGTCTTCTGAATGGCTTCCAGAGACTGAGCACAGCGTTCCTACTATCTAAGCATTCATGTGACTCACCAGTTTTCATTTCTGGTAAACAATCCACAAATACAGTTTGTTGCTCCATGAACCTGTTTCCTAGATGCATAAAGACAGCCTGTTTCTTTGGAAAATCTAAGTTTCTGGTAGCTGTTTGCTTTTTCTGGATAGCAGAATCATACGGAGAACTCTTGGAACTGCAGACTCTTATTTCTGACAGCTGGGACAAAAGTTAGGGAAACAAAGCTTCTGAGTTCTGTTTAGCTCAGGCAGTATTTTGTAATTTACATGCGCCTTAAGACTTTTCATTTTCCTCTTCTGTAAAATGGAAATAGTTAAGTTTTTCATTAGTGTTTATTTGAACTGTTCTAAAAGAAAGATTCATAGAATTAAAAAATATTTTTTTATACGGTTTGAGTCTTGGTAAATAAGTGAGAGAGGAAATTAACTGAAACCAATCTTTGCTTTTAACCATATTTATAATTTTGAAGCTGAGATGCATGCTACTGATATGAGATTTCATGGCAGGGGGAGGGCAAAGTTTTCTTCAAAGCACTTTGATTTTCTTTTATGCAGTCCTCCCTGAACTGTTTCAGTAATACATGATTGATGTACTTTGTGATGAATACTGCTGTACATTTCTGTGGATTGATTACCTTTGCAGCAATGTAACTCCTTATCGAAAAGGCAAATGATGGAAAGGATCATCCTATCCCTGCAGAGACACTAGGGACAATTCCCTCCTGGACACTAGGTATTTGTTTGCTTGTGTGAGATGTGTAACACCAACACGGGCTTCTTAACAGCATGGAAGATTATTGTGCAGAGGAGGACTTCAAGGGCTTCTGTAGGCTTAGGGATTCAGTCGGGTTGTGTGTGTCATGCAGAAAGGAAGGGGTGCTTCTTCATTGGGCAACATCTGGCCTGCAGCTGGCCAGTGTAAAATAGGAGCTTTTAAGAGAGATCGTGACTTTACTGAGGAGTATTTGTAACACCAAAGTAGAAAAAGCCTGGGGATTTGAGACTGTCTTCATGATATTTTCTTATTGCTTGGGAGGAAAGAGCATGAAATTAAAGGTTTATGCTTCAATCAGTCCATTTGCAGTCTAAATGGAGCGCATCTTGGTCTTTGTGTGTGTGTGTATTCAGGCATAACTGGTGGTAGAAGAACAGGCTATCTGTGTCTGCTGTAGTTTTTACTTATGGTCTTACTGATTTTTCTGACGGCATTACTGTTTCATCTGTATCATTCTAGGAAAAGTTTAAAGTTATCAATATCTAAGTATACATAGCCTAGAAATTTTGAGTTAGAATTTCGTGAACCTGTGTGGTGCTTTTACAAGAGAGAGCGTTGTAGTCACTGTTGGTCACATTTTTATGATTTGATCTGAGGCCCACCGACTCTATGCTTGGTAACAGCAGACAGCAGCATGCATGTGCAGGGTAGATGCACTTCCTATACTGGGCTTTTTCAAACTGTACGGCTTTTATATTAGACAGCAGTCACCAACTTGCTTTTCCACAGTAGTATGCTGTACTTGTAGAGACCCTGGATAGTGCTGCTTCTTGTGCTCTTGACCGTTTTTCTTATGTCAGTGTCACAGCATAAGATTGTAATGTTGGATCATCTGGTGGCTGACGATGCTGCCTGCAAAATATCTGCTTCGCTACCCAAAGGCTTTTTTGAAAGCTTCAAGGAAGCATGAAAGCTTTTGTTCTGTTTTTGTTTTGGTTTTTTTGAGAACTTGAGGAAAAGTAGTAGTTAGTTCTAATTTTTCTTGCATTTTTATGTAGAATTTTTATGTTCATAGAATTACTAACAGAGCATATAAATGTGAGCCATAGCTTCTCAGTTTTATTTTACTCTACCTGTCACTTGCTGAGAGGGAGTCTGGACAAATAATTTGATTTTTAAATGGTAAAAATTTTGTCTGATTTTGAATGTCACAACTCTTGCACACTAAGCGTTGAGAGTCGCTAAGGATGTGAACTTCAGTGGAGTAATGGAGTGCTTGGCAGTACTGAAAATCAGGAACATCTCAGACAAATCCCTTAAAACCAAGTAATGAAAAACTTGACAAAGCATTAGGAAGTTTACCTCTAAATCTATCTTTTTCTTACTTTTCTTCACTGTAGAACAATGGGTGTTTGGAAGAGTTGATGTATCTCTCTCATATTCTTGAACAGAAGGTTCAATGCATGTGCAAACTGACTGGGCTGAAATAAACAGAGCTTCTACATTGTAAATATCCACTTGATGACCAAGACTGTAATGTGTTGACCAAGACTGTAATGTGTGGAGATCAGCTTATTTCACTAGTGTAATGGTTGTCGTGAGAAGTTAAGACTGAGGCAGACAGCAATGTTGATTTTGAATTCTGGGATTTGCTTGCTCCAGTGCTGAATAGAGAAACCTGATTTTGACTAAGTTATATCACATTATATACTTAAGACCTTTTCTATAAGACGGAATACTAAGTGGAAAACATAAGCTATCCTTACACTATAGAGTTAAAAGTATTTTAAAAAAGTCTTTAGGAGGTAGGTCATGAGGTTGTCTTGGCAGACAAACGTTTTTTAATCTGGGCAAACCCACGCACATTGTTAGGATCCTCCTGCATAGGAAAATGTGCTATGCCGATTTGTTTGGGGGGAAGATATAGTTCAAGTAAACACCCAATATTTCCAATTAGCTTATCTTGCAATGTGTGCTGAATTGATACGGGGACAGTGTAACAGCTAAGTTAGAGTGCAACTTAAGGTAAGTGTTTAAGCATGTCAGTTCTGTATATCCCTTCACCCTGTCCTTAATCCCTCATTATACTCCACTGGTTTACAACCTTTCGTGATTTTTTGGAGTTATTTCTGTAGCTGTGTGCACATAACACGGGACCAGGACCTGTAAAGGTTTTAGAGGCACGTGGCCCGGTTCCCTTCTTTATGAAAACTAGGTGCTGTGCTTGTGGAGAAAAAATTAGCGTGGCTTTGGTATCACTTGAGTTTCCTCTGTTTGTGCTTAATAGAAAGGCTGTTTTACAAATCTACAGAGAACATATTGTTTGGTTATTTGTTGATATACCATCTGATATACCAAAGTTAGCTCAGTGTATGTGCTATCCCCATAAATTGCTAACATGGGGGCCCAGGATGAAAGATGAATCACTAAAAGGTAATAAGATGCATTAAACAGCTCAGGTTGAGCTGTGTAGAGCAATAGGATACCCAATTGTCTTAATCTTTAAAAAGTACCTATGAGACACCTTCCATCTGTCAACAGTCATGGCTCTGGAAACAGCCACTGCACCTTTCCTGCTTGTCTGGAGTATTGTTAAAGGTTGTGCTGAATTGGAATGTGTTGGGGAGGGGAGTTTGGGGCTTTTGGTGGTTTTCAGGGGTTTTCTGTTACATCTGGTCCACTAGGATTTTCCCCACTCCCACTGATTTATTTTATTTTGAATCAAAAAAGCTCTCAAATGGAGAGTCAAAAAGAAATCTTTTGAGCGTTGTTTGTTTGGTAGTTTAGCGTATGGAAGAAGCAATGAAGGATGCTGTGCCCCCTCTACCAATCTTCCATGGTTAACATAAGATACTCCATTGATGATGATTATCTGACTTGACTTACTACCTAACCTGCTGAGTTTTGTTATGTAGGATTACGTGTTTATGATTATATGCCAGACAGTTGTTTTTTTCGCTGCTGGATTTCTTAATTACACATTGGTTTTAGCTATATTTATAAGTGACCGATCAAACTGAACTGGATTTTTTTCCACGTGATGTTACAGTGTACGTACAGATCTGTATGAAACTCAAGACACATTTGACTGCAGAGCTACTTTGCTCTTCCCTCCTCGGAACAGAAGTACAAGGTCCCTGTATGTGGCAGATACATACAGATACAAAGATTTATTAGTAAAAGCTGGCTTTGGTTAGGAGTGTTGGAGTCTTCCTAAACAGCCATCCTCTCCGAGAGAATGTCTTCAGCATGTTGTTATTCACTGTTTCCCTTATGTTTTTGCCAGTGCTAATGTATGTTCAAGGGAAGAGTGTTTTCCGTGATTCAGATTCACTTACATGTTTTTCCCCTGCTCTGGTCCATCAAAGATCTATCTGTAGGTGAAAGACTGTGCTTTTATTAAACAAAGAGAAAAATATGACTATGCATATTTTCCCTAGTGGTTTCATTTTTTTTGTCTTCATCTTTAATCGCTTAAGTATTCATTACCTATTTGTTTCTCATCTCCACTCTGATCTGAACTCATTTAACTGAAAATAACTTGTGAAGTTTTAATTGTTTCAGTGTCTGCCTGAGGTTTAAATTATGTGTTTGAAGTTGTAAAACTTGAAGTAGTTATTTTCTATGGGTTAAAAGGATCCATCAGGGATTGTCTTACTATTCCTTTAGGATTTCAAAAGCTCTGTTTACTCTTAACATGCTTGGGTTTACAGCACAACGCTATGTAGTGGAGAAATGCATACAAGTAATTATATCAATTACCGTCAGCTCTATACAGTTCTTCTGTGATGCTACATGATTTAAATGTTATTATGTGTCTGGAAAAGGATGGGAAATTGTTGTTGTTAGCCCCTGTTTGCTACTTACAGCTGTTTTTATGACTGGTTTTGCTCATAAACAGGTGTTTAGAACATTCCTTTGACTGAGTGACGCAGCTTGTGCTGCTGTGAATTAGTTTGTCTTGCATGTCTGGGTAGCTTGGATTTCTTTTGTTTTTACTTCTTTAAAGAAAAGAATAATTAATAAAAAAGCAGGAATGCTCCCAGCGGCTGAGGTTGTTTTGGTAAGCCATGCTTGTGGAAGATACAAGCTCATGATGAGACAGAATGTTTCCTTCAAGAGAAAGATGGTTTGCTGTGGATATCTGGGGGCATGGCATCCCAACAAAATCTCGTTTTGCTCTGGTTCATGTTTGTTCCTGTTAAGCAAGCGTTCCAGTACTTCCTCTACTTTGATTAGAAGTTCTATACCTGCTGCCTTTTATTCCTGAAGCTGATCTGTGGTAGGTGACAGAGGAATGGACATATGCACCAAAAGTAGGTATGTGTTCAGTAATATTCCATGGTGAAAACTTAACTCCATATAAAAGGCTTTTGAAAAAACATCAGCAGATGGTGCTTCTGAAAAAGGTAAGATGAATTTCTCCCTTATCACTGTTTTCACTTCTAGCATCTGAAAGCAAGGAGTGTGCATCCAGTGTAATTCGCCTGTGAACTAGACAGTTCTTATAGGTGAATGGAAGCCTCAAAAGAGCTTGTTGGGTCCTGTAAAGCTTTTAGGCCATTTTCTGTATGTATTTCATTAAAAAAATCTTACCTCTGCTTCAGCTGTTCCTTGCTAGTTAATCAGAGACTGGAAAAGCAGAATGCTTTTAACCCAGTTGGTCACGGCCGTTTCACATTGTTGTGGTTTAACCCCAGCCAGTAACCAAGCATCACACAGCTGCTTGCCCGCTCCCCCCACAATGGCATGGGGGAGCGAATCAGAAGGGTAAAAGTGTCAAAAACTCATGGGCTGAGATAAAGACAGTTTAATAGGTAAAGCAAAAGCCACACACGCAGGCAAAGGAAACTAAGGAATTCATTCACTGCTTCCCATCAGCAGGCAGGTGTTCAGCCATCTCCAGGAAAGCGGGGCTCCATCACACGTAATGGTTACTTGGGAAGGCAAACACCATCACTCTGAATGTCCCCCCCCTTCCTTCTTCTTCCAGCAGCTTTATATGCCGAGCGTGACACCATATGGTATGGAATATCCCTTTGGTCAATTGGGGTCAGCTGTCTGTGTTCCAACTTCTTGTGCAGCCTCCTCACTGGCAGGGCAGCATGAGAAGCTGAAAAAGTCCTCGACTTAGAGTAAGCACCACTCGGCAATAACTAAAACATCAGTGTGTAATCAACATTCTTCTCATCCTAAATCCAAAACACAGTATTATACCAGCCACTAGGAGGAAAATTAACTCCATCTCAGCTGAAACCAAGACACATATATGATACGGAAGACTTAATTTCTATTAAAACTAGAACAAGCAAAATCAAATTCCAAACAAACAAAACCAAACACCACAAAACCTGTGAAAATGCAAATATGAAATAAAAAATGCAAGTCATTGGTTTGCTTGCATGGGACAGTGCATTGCTGAGAATGTGGGGTGTTCTGGCTGTAGCTAAATCATTAGAAAAACAGGACTTTCATTAAGTGGGGTCTTATTATTAAGAATAATGTAAGCAATGAAGGAAAATGATAGTTATCGATCTACTGGGCAACGTAGTAACTGTTAAACTGCAGGCTGTAGAAAACAACCTGTTCTAGACACAGAGTACCTATAAAATGTCTTTTGTAAGCTCTGTTTTGGTTTGGTTTTAAACAAGACCTCAATTTTAAGGTACTGTCTTTACTTTAACTGCATCTCAGAGGAAGGAATGTTCCAGTAGGAGCATGTGCTTTGTTGGAGAGTCCTCTCTTGTACCTCTTTTCCACTGAAGTGCATGAAAATATACATGGCTTGGTCACCTTTTTGGTTTTTTTAAATCCAAAAAATTGTAATGGCTAAAAGTAAATGTCAGATGTCAAAATCGCAAAGTATTTGGGCTTGGAAGGGACAGCGGCAGATCATTTACTTGAATCTCCCTGCTCGGGCAGGGTCAAGTGGAGCAGATTACCCAAGGCCATGTCCAGTGGGCTTTGGAATGTCACAAAAGATGGAGATTACAATCTCTCTGGGTAATTTACTCCAATGTTTGAACGTTCTCACAGCAAAAAAAGGAAGTTGTTTGGGTTTTGTTTGGGGTTTTTTCTTTTTTTTTTTTGATGGAATTTCAGTTTGTGCCCATTGTCTCTTGTCTCTTCGCTGGGCACTGCTCAGTTGTCTTTATTCTCTCTCATCAGATATTTATACGCATTAGTAAGGTTGCCTCCTGAGCCCTCTCTTCTCCAGGCTGAACGGTCCCAGTTCCTTAGCCTGTCATCACATGAAAGATGTTTCAGTCTCTTCATCATCTTCATGGCCTTGTGCTGGGCTCGTTCCTCGAAGTCCATGTCTTCCCTGTACTGGGGAACCCAGCACTGGACACAGCACTCCAGGTGAGGTTTCCTCAGTGCTGAGGAGAGGCAAAGGATCATCTCTCTGGACTTGCTGGCAACATTCACCCTCATGCAGCCCAGGAGGTCTTCTGTCTCACCAAAGCATGTTGCTGGCTCAAGTTCTGCTTTGTATCCACCAGGACCCTCGGGTGCTTTTCAGACAAGCTGCTGGTGCTAGCCAGCTGGAAAGCAACTACTGATGCATGGGGCCATTCCTCCTCAGGTGCAGAGCTGCATTTCCAACTGTTGAACTTCATGAGGTTCCTGTCAGACCAATTCTCCAGCCTGTCCAAGTCCCTTTGAATTGCAATGAACTCATCAGGTGTACAAGCTGTTCCTCCCTCTGTTGTGTCATCTGTGATCTTACTGAGGGTGCTATTTGTGCCGTCATCTGAGTCATTAATGCAGACGTTGAACAGGACTGCCCAGTGTCAACCCCTGCGTACATCTTAGTGATTTACCTTCAAACTGACTTCCTGTTGCTGATCACAACTGACTGGACCTGGTCAAGATTTAAGTCCACCTCCCTGTGCACTTACCTAACCTGTACTTTGTTAGCTTGCCAATAAGGATTGTTGTGAGAGATGGTGTCAAAAGCCTTATGAGTAAGGCAAATAACATCCACTGTTCTCTCTTTGACCACCAAGCTAGTTGCCTCCCTGTGGAAGCCTGTCAGGTTGGTCAGGCATGATTTACTCTTAACAATTCCATGCAGACTACTTCCAGTTGCATTCTCATCCCAAAATGTTTGAAAATGTTGTGCAGAAGGTTTTGTTCTGTTGCCTTCCCAGAGACTGAGGTGAAGCTGGTGGGTTTGTGCTTCCCTGGATTCTCCTTCTTGCTTACCATGAGGACAGGAGTGACATCTGCTTCCTTCTCATCTTCAGGAGCCTCTCCCAATCACCATGACCTTTCAAGGATAGTAGAGTGCTCTTGCAATGGCATCAGCCAGCTCCCTTAGCAGTCGTGTTTATCCCGTCAGGTCCCTGGACTTGTGTATGTCATGTTTCTTTAAGTGTTCTCTAATCCAGTTCCCATCCACTGAGGGTAAGTCTTCCTTGTTCCAAGCTTTCCCTCTGGTCACTGGGTCCTGGGATTCCCACAGACCGGTCTTTCTGGCAAAGAGTCAAGATGGAAGAGGCATATGTACTCTGTCTTCAGTGTCCTTTGTCACAAGGTTAGAAGTGGGAGAACTTGATCTTTTAATGGCAAATGGATTTAACAGGAGGAATGCTGAACGTGTAAGCACAGTTCCTAGCCCGTGACATAGGGGCCTGAGGAATCCTTTCTATTTTGTTTTCTGTTACCTCTGTTAGAGAAAGAAAGCAGCGTGGAGTATTCTAACTATGAAGTAACTTCAGCCTTTTCCTGTGCATCTCTCTTGAATCATGTAGCAAGGCATTGGAACTTGTGGGTTTTGCACGTGAATGTTGTTGTTGGTTCTTGCACTTCCCTTAACACTGCAGCCTTCTCTCCTCTGGAGTTTAGTTTGTGTAGAACCGGCTCTGATTTTTTTTGAAGTAATGTTTCATCTGATTCAACACAAAGTAGCTGAGGCGAAGTGGTACTCTTACCTTAATTCTTCTGTTGCATATCTAGTCTACAAGTAAAACTTCTCTTCTTGTGCCTTCGTTGCTCTGCTTTCCACAAACAGATCGCCGCCGTCTCATATTTGTAAGAGATGTCCATGTCTTTTGGTTGCTGAAAAGAATTTGCCAGTGCTTGTTGGTTGTTTATATCAAACAAACACCTAGGGCAAAATTTACTCTAGATGTGTAAATCACAGGGAACAGAGTAGAGGTCGAATATGCTTGCTGTCCTAATGGCTCTAATCACTGAGGGTCACTGCAACTTGACAGATTAATTCTATCCAGCTGAATTTTTGTTGTCTGTTCAATGTTGGTGCCATCTGAGCATGGGACCAGAGCTTTGTTTATAGAAAAACAAACTTAGCAGCAGCCTTTAGGCTCTGCTCAGCCATCTAAAACATGCAGAGGCCATCTGCATGGAGCATCGCTCAGATTGATGGCTGAACAGTGAGGACTGTCTCCTGCTTCAGTTCCATGTGTTTTGGTATTTATTTCTGACACACTTATTTGTTTGACAGTTATTTTTGACACATTTCTGTCTGATGCATTTAGTATTATGGTATTTCATGAAAGAGAATATTCTCTCAGTTAGTAGATTAAGGATGAACAGATGGGAAGCTGAGGAAGAGCTTAGAAAAGAATCTGGTCTATATTTGTATATCAATCCACTGCTTGATCCATATGACCATTTTTTAAATTAGAATTTGGATAGAAATAACAGGTCACCAGTACTTCGTGGTCACACAGTGACAGCCTCTGCCTTGCTGTGGATCCTTACCAAGAAAATGGTGAGAATATTTGCTGGTAAGGTGGGCTCCCCCCCTTCCCTACCCCATTCTTGGTGTTTCATGTTAGACTTCTCTTCACCAAAGCTTCTTTCATGTGAAATATCTTTTACCTCTCAGTCAAGGTCTATGTGAAATACCTGCAGAAATGGAGAGGAGGCTTAGGTTGAAGGGATATTTTCACCATGAAATGCAATGTGGTGGAGAGATGCAGAACCAAGTCATGTGCCCTGTCAATATAGCTCAATTATGGGGATACAGACATTGGTTGTGACCTTTTTCCAGTGTTACTGTGCCTGCTTGATTGGTGATACATTGAGGATCCATATACCGTGCAGCTTTGGGAGGTGTAGATGTGTCTGGGAAAATCATCTTCTGTATGCTTGCATTGTTGTTGTTTATGATTTCCTAGGCATGCTGTAAGCTTCTCTTTAGGAAAAGTTTGGGTATTTAGACAATGTCTGATTTTCTTCTGGATATGTGAGAGGAGATCTCAACATATACTCTTTGTTGCCTCTTGATTGATTTAAGCTGCATTTGGGGAAAAAAAAAGCTCCTGTTGTCATTTATTAATTTATTTTTAATTTTATTTTATCTTTTTAACAGAACTAAAGCCCCCTAGAGCTGTTCATTAATTTGAAATCAGAGTAACAGGAAAACAACACAGCTAAATTAATATTTAAACAAGCCAGACAGACTTGATAGGACAGTGTACTACATGGAGATTTCAGTCTGTGTTACATCAATACATAAATCATTACAGATAACTTCTTGTTAATATCTGCTTTCACAGTAGGTGTTGTCACACAGTTATCTGAATTTTAGCCTGTGAGGGCATGTTCTGTAAGGTAAGGTAGTAAACTTGAACTGATGCTCTGCCTTTCTTAGTCTGGATGTTGTTAGAGGCATGTCCTTGTTCTGGTTCTAGAATCCCATGGACTTAGGAATTAGTCCTCCTGAGACATGTAGAAGACTTGAAGACTTTGTCTCTCACAGTGTTGCTGTTTTTTGAGAGAACAACAATAGCGTACAGTCCATCCTTGGCCCATCAGGATGGTTGCTATATACCTATTCGGTTAGAATCCTGTCTGCCGAATTTACCGGTCCTGTTATCACTTAAGTAGCTTTTGATGTTACCCATGCATGCAGTGATTTCTGGACTTAAGGTGAACTCTTTAGAGGGTATTTGTGAAAAAAATGCTGTGCTTGGAGAACTGGATGGAATGGAGAATCCGTGTTGCAGGCAGGAGGATTTAATGCATCTTAGAACTTGCTATGGAGTAGTGAGCTCTTTTCTTCAGATCGGACTTCAAAGAAGAGATGAGGGAGTTAAGACAAAAGTAGAAGGACTGAGATACGGTAGGTTTGTGCTTGTTTTCAGACTGGTGCTGACAAAAATAGACTTGAATTTCCATTTGGTTTGGCAAAAGTGATATATGTTAAAAAAAAAAAAACCAAACCCAAAACAAAAAATCCAACTACTTTTCAAAAACAAATATAGGAATTTCTGTAGAAAAATTGTGTATTCCACTAGATAGCAAAGGTGTGAATTGGCCTGTAGTTTTATAAGTCTTTCTCACCTTTGAGTGTTTGGGTGTGGTGATACTGAAATTCACTGTGATTCCTTCTAGGCCAGCCATTCAGGGTAGGAACCTGCATACTTTTACCCATCAAATTGTCTACAGCTCTTCCTACCAGAGTTGTGATCTTGTCAGACTGGGTATCTGTGAGCATGGCTGAGATGCTTCAAAGTTTTGTTATAAGTTGTAGGGCTGCTGATGAAAGCTGCTTGTGAGGCTGTGGCCGACTGCTATGCTCCACAGCCAAATGGAAAGGTTTTTAGTGTCTCATACTACCACTGCTAAAAACCATTGTACTGCCATCAAGTTAAAATATGTCACCATAATCTGGAGTGGTGGCCTGGATGAGAGGCATGTCTTTCAGCCCTAGGTCAGTCCTCCTGGGCCTCAACTAATTTCATATGTTGGAAACCTGTTGCTGGGGTACTTCTTTCCCAGAATGAAGTATGGATGAGAAGTCCCTGTTCATGTCTCCCATGGTTCCCTCTCTCAAAAGCAACAGTCAACACGAGCGATCTCCTTGGACAATCCCCCTCCACGTGAGCTGCTTTCCCAAAGCCTGATCACCCACCTCACTTGTGCAGTAGCAATTTTTCTCACCTATGCCCTGCTGAGAGGAGTGCTGCCAGCTGGAGGAGCAGAGGACAAGTGCAGGCTGTCTCCAGCCTCTCCAAACTGTTGGGTTGGGATAGCTCAATAGGGATTGGATTCAACTGACTGTTAAGTGATGTACAGTGTCATTTTAAATATCCTTTGGTAGCCTGCTTGGCCTGTAGTGGCACTCCAGAAAAGCATGGCTTTCCCTCATGTTCTTTGTCATATTTACTGGTCCTGTGCAAATGTCTCAGATAAGATACACGTGCTTAGGCGTCTGTATGTTGTGCTAAGTAAAATTGCATGGACCGGGCAAGGCCCAGGGCAGAGGGGTCCAAAGTGTTTTGGAATTCATTTAGATGACTAGTGATATCTGTTCAGGGTAAATACAGTTGTCTTGGAGATGGAAATAAAGCTTTTCCCTAGACTTGTGGCTTAGGTTTCAAGCAACTGACTTTACAGTGACCTCATCTAAGTGGATCCTTTTCTGGAAGAAGAGTAACATGCTGCAGGATGAGCTGGTCAGTAAGTCCTCCCTGAACTCTCTGCTACTAGAGATCTTGATGCCTAGCAGTGGCTATCTGTCAAATGCAGGCTGAAGACTGAGAACCTAGTCTAGAAATCATCTTGTGATTTACAGAATAGATTTTTCTCTTCTTGTGCCTCTGGCATAAAGTGAAGCAGAAGGCTATTGGAGAAGGGAAACTGAACAATAGGCTAAAAAGCAGTAATATTAAACTACTACTTAATTTTTAACTTCTCTATTTCCTGAATGTGTTAATGCTGGATCGTTGCCAACAGGGCTGTAGAGGTTTTTTACTGCCTCTCTACAATTTTTATTTACTCTTCCCTCCATTTCACAGCACTCCAGGGTCTTTTATTAATGGGGTTTTTTTGAGTTGAAACATAAAGGACTAGAAATGCTGCTTTATTCTTTGCCCTTTATCCCCCTTGAGAATAAGGAAATAGAAGGGGGGGAAAAAATCCATCGGAGTAATCAAAATTGTTCTTTGGAAAAGCTTTACAGGTTTCAGTTTAAAGATGGGAGGAGAAAAGACAGGGACAAAATCCACTTAAAGTCTTCAGCTAGTTATTAGGTATAAATATGCACAGCAATTCAGGCTTTGATGTTAAAACTCTTAGGGTTTGGGAGACGCAAGGCATTTAAAAGCAAAATATTCCTTTTGATTTATTTTTTTTTTTTAGGGCTAGTTTCTTTGCTCTAGTTAGTTGCAGAAGAACAAATTTCTGGCTGTTTGGAATTCTTTCTTTGAGGAGATTTTCTGTAATTTTAGAGCTACTCAGCACCGGTAGTTTTTGTGAACTTACTTGCTTCTACAAATACTTAGTTCTCAGTTTCTGAATATCTGAGACTATGTTTCTAGCTAAAGCAAGACATTTCCTATTGTGGAACTCTGAAGATAGGATGTGAAATAGCTCTTCAAATTTTAGAACTATTTTTTTCAGCAGAAAGTAAGGAAGGGCCAAAGTATTGAAAATATTGAACGATACAGGAAATGTAGCTTTATGAAACCAATAAAAACCCTAACAAAATCCTGGGAAAAATGGAAGAATAGAAAATGCAAAATTAATAAAAATACTTTTCAAACAGTTGGTTAAGCTGTTGTAATCATTCAGGTTGAGAATTTATTGTGGTTTGAAAGCATCAGTCTTCTGTATAGATTATTAGATTCTAATTCACTGTTTATCACAGAAATTTGAAAGTAATATTATGCCTCATATTTCATAGTCAACCTCTAAAGACAAAAAAGTTGGAAGAGAGACCTGCTATGGAAAGCAGTGTGCCACTCTCGCTCTTTCTATGGCCATGCCATTGCCTATGGCAGTGGCCACGGTCAAAAATATGATACTGGATTAAGTGGGTTAGAGCTTGTTTGCTAACTGGAAGTTCACTACATAGATGACATAGACTCTCTCCAGGCTTAATGTTTGATTGTAGTTTGTTATTCACTGCTCATATACTTTGTGACGAGGCTTTTTTTTCCATTTGGTGCAACCAATCTTCCTCTTTTTAATCTCTAATATTCTGTGCTTCTAAATACATTTACCTGACGAAGTAAAACTTAGGTACAATAGGAACGTTGCTCCTGACAGTATAATCTTTTCGTGTTTTTCTTCCAGAAACAAGTGATAAAAGGTTGGCAACACTCGTGCTCCTAGGAGAGACTGAGAATCTATCAATTAGATAGGGTGTGAGTGGCAGACAATGACAGAGCTACTCAGAATGATGAATGGTGCTAAGAAGATGCATGGGGTGCTCTTTTTCTCTTGAAGTAATAGAAGAACCCAAAACATGGAACTAAAACTGAAAGGCAGTGGATTCAACAGTAATTGATAAAATAAAATACTTTTGTCATGTTTCATAACTGAGCAGTGAAACTCATTACTGCAAGATAGCATCAAGGCAAAGAGTTTAACTGCAGCTCTTTGATAGAAGATTCATGTGGATAAAAGTGCATCTAGGATTAGGTTATAATTTTCTTCTCATGGAATAGTATATACATATGGGAGATTTGAGACTTGCACTCATGTAATTTTTATGCCAGCCTTTCCATCCCAGGGGCTTGGAAGATGCTTTTCGCATGCATAGATACCTCTCCGATTGCTTATAGTGACTTTCCTTTTTACCTGCATCGGGGCTCTTTGTTTTGGCTCCTCTCAGGCACAGGGTACTGAGAGCAGAATTACCAGATCAGGTAAAGAGTCCACTATGGCATGATTTTTGGCTTTTGTTCACTTTCTGTCTGCTTAAAGCCAATTCTGTGTGAAATATCATCCCTGATCTGAGGTCAGATTTTGAAAAGGGTCACCAATCTCTCAAGCATGCCATCGGTTACATGTTTTGCAGTTTGGGGAATATTTTGCTGTGAAAGCAGTGCATGGGGAGTAAAGACATCGCTGCCTTCTTGCACTATGTGTCCTCCTTTCTGCTGCTCTTTAAGTGGCTGTAAGACACTTTGTGTGCGCAAACTGCAAGTGAGGCCACGTGAGCGTTTGGAAAGTTGTCCATTAACCGCAAAATGCTGTTGTCTGCGAACCTTCCTGACAGCATCAACTTGTTAAGCAGAGTAATCTTATTTTAGAAACCTCTCTACCCTCAACACTTCTGTTTCTTTGCAGTCCGGAATAGCACCAAAGCCCTTTTTCAGCTGTGCATTTTTCTCCACCCACCCACTCATAAAGAACATGTTGAGGGGAGATGAGTCCCTGGTTTCCACAAGTCTTACTACACTGCATCCTGGTCTTTTAGCTGAAGAGTAGATGGGAATTCTTTCTGCAACCATTTACCATTGTTGATATTAAGAAAAAATGTTTGATTTAAACAAAGGACTGGAAACCTAGGTCTTTTCCCAAGGCTAGCAAAGCTGTAAAACTCAGGCAGATCATTTAGGTGTGAATCCTCAAAGGTGATAGACGTTTGGTTGCTAGTGAAATCGATGGGAGTTTGTAAATTTGTTTGGAGGTCTGGCCTGCTGAGGTTTAACTTTTGTAGGACTTGAACATTTTGTAATTCCAGCTCAAGCTTGGAATATATTGAATATGCACTGCAACTATAGAATTAATCTCAAAAATTGATTCAAATTTTTATGTTTAGCCCTGAGCTTTCTAGATTTCAGTTTTCTCATCTAATAAAGTAGGAATTAGAATTTGGATTTACCTCAGTGGAAAAGATTAACCCCAAAACCAAGCAGTTAAGGTACAAATTCCTTTGCACTGGGATCAGTCAACTGTGGGGATTATATGCATACGCTAGAACGAGCAAAGGTTTACTTTTGTGCCTTCATTTCCTCTCTCTGTGTCCAATCAGTCTCTTGTGATTGATTGTTAAAATCACACGGAGCCATTTTTCAAAAAATGAAGCAAGAAAGCAAACAACCTAAATAGCTCGTCTGAATATAAATTTCGTTGATTTACATTGTTTCTCGAACGCCTGCTTTCTTATAACCCTGGAATGCTTTGTGGCTTTGGCGAGTGATGAGCTCCATCTAGTGACACAGCACCCGTGTGCGCTTCTTGTGCGAGGAGCGAGCCGGCTGCACGTCTTGCCTCTCTCTGCTTGGCTGGGGATCAGCTGTGGTTTTAAACTACGTCTGATGGGCAGTGCAGTGATGAAGGAAGGAGATGATGCGCGGGAGGGAAATGTAGACAAAAGTGAAGTGGTTCTGTGAAGGCATTAATCATATCATTACACTTAGTTTTCTAAAGGATTGCTTGCACTTAAACAAAATAACATTTTTCTTAAGAGATAAAAATAGTTATAATGTATGTTGTCATAGTTCAACTCCATGTGCGTATGTATACCATCTGTAGAAACATGAATACCGATGGGCACTCATACGTCCAAAACCAGTTGGAGCCTTTGCCTCTAGTTTACCATACTGTTGTATTACTGCTTTAGTGATCTTCAATAGAAACTGAAATTGGTCTTTCATGACAGTGAGTCAGGGGTTTTACTGTTGCAAGGCTATAAGCACCACAGTGTGTCAATGTCAGAGAAGTCTGGCTCTTTCATGCGTATGCTGGTCTTGGATAGCTCAGCTGTGAGTCCTCAGATGTATGTTATTCGTAATTAATAGGACATATCTTTTAGCTCATTAATTGAAACCTGTACTTGCAGAGCAGAAATGTGAGGTCTGTGTTGGTTGCTGCTCACATGAAGGGGAAACTTAATATCTGAGTAATTTGGGCTGACTTCATGTGGCTCTTAGGAAGAGTACAGAACTCCAGGTTGACTTACAAACACGTTTCTGCACGTTGGTCGTGTTAGAAACTTACTTAGTATGAGAATGATGCTCCTTTTACAGGGAAAAAGCTGGGGTACCACAGTGCTGAGCCTTCAGACTCCGGCCTAGCAGCCAAAGGAAAGCTGTGGAGCCTCTGCTGCAGCAGGATGCCTTTTTCCACCTCGTCCTGTTGAAGACCATGTGGGGAAGCACATACACTGCGTAGAAAATGCCTTGTAGATTAGCAGTAGACCTGTGGGGCTGTGCTGCCAAGGGTGCTCCCTTTGTAGCAGCTGCTGTGAAAATAGCAGGGATAGCAAAGCTCTGTAGCTGCTGAGGGACAAAGACCCTCCCAGCCCCTGTGAAGGTTTCCTGTGGTTTCCAAGCTAGCTCTAGACTAGCTCATTTCAGGTTAGCTTCGAGATTGCTGGTATACCTATATGAATAGGCATGGTGAGATATTGCTACGGCAGTAGGAACTTCGCATAGGCTCCAGAACGGCCCTGAGAAGCAAGGCAGGCCCCTGTGTGTGGTTGCTCTATACTGAACAGCCTTCTGCTGGTGCCAGATTATACCAGTACTTGTGATAATGATCGTGACCACGATGTGATGGTTGCAGCACAAACTGCAGTCTAAACATACCTTTGAGAGTGAGAGGGGGAAAGAAGTTTATAAAGAAAGCTAAACTTTATATTTTCAGAAAAGTCTAATGTCCAGTCCATCATGCAGCGTAATGTTGGACAGTAAGAGGGTACAGGTAAATAATTCTATAGACTGTATCAATCAAACACAACTTTTTTCTCCTTTTTTAATTTTAATTAAAATTATATGTAGAAGGTTATTTATATCCCATTCACCATCTGCTATGAGAGAAGAATTGAGCTACCTTGTTCAAGCTTACACTTTTTATGTTTTCCTTTAATCCATTCTTCAATCTTTTTGGAGGAAAAAGCCAGAGGTCTGCCATTGCAGAAGGGCAACAGAAGCTGCTCTTGCATGCTGTATTTTGCTGACTCTCTTTAACAGAGGGCACGTACAAACACCCATCCAAATCTGTACAACCTTTTTTTTTGTCTGTTAGAAGGAGGAAGAATACTTCCCTAAACTGTCTTAACATCTTGTCACATCTGTTGCAAGAACCAAATATTTTATCTGTTTTCCCTCACACATACTCAAATCTGACTGTGGGGTATATTTTATGTTACCACTTTTTTGTTGAGCTTCAGGTCTTATCTTTCTTCATTTCATCATTTTGTCTTATTACCTCTTTTTCCCCGTGTGAACTTGTAAGGTTCCTCTATTTATAGATACTAGCAACCATCAATAATATACTGTGGCACTTGTCTTTACTGATATGTTTCTGACTGAGCTAATAGCTGGTGAAAGGAAATATTTCTTGTGTAATCATGCTGAAGTCATTGAGTATTAGCATGCTTGTTGCACTCGGCGTATGGGGCAGCATCTTGTAACTTCATGGGAAGGTGGGGTGAGCTTCAGTTATGCAGCACATTTGCTTGAGACCAAAAGAAGGAGTTAGAAGTCCATATGCAGTTACAGGGCTATGACCTCACTGGGATAGTGGAGGCATGGTGTGATGGCTTACGTGATGGAGTGCTATAATGGAAAGATACAGCCTTTTTAGGAAGGACAAGCTGGGAAGGCAAGGAGAGGGAGTTGCCCTTTATGTGAGACAGCAGCTCTTCATATATGGGGCTCTGCCTTGGGACCGGTCAGGACTCGGTCAAGAGTTTATAGGTGAAGATCAGTGGGCAGACCAACATGGATGTTATTGTACTGGATATCTGTTAGGGACTTCCTAATCAGGCAGATACAGATGAGGCTGCCTTCAAACACCTGGAAGAAGCCTTGCATTCACAGACTTGGATTCTTGGGGAACTTTAACAACCGTATCTTTTGGAAGGACAATACACTATGGATCAAGAAGTTTTCTTGAGTGTGTTGATGCAACTCCCTGATACAGATGATCAAGGAGCAAATGAGGAAGGGTGCTCTGGTGGACCTGATACTTACAAACAAGGCAGAACTGGTTGTGGATATGAAAGTCAGAGGCAGACTTGGCTGCACTGACCAATGAAATGATGCAGTTTGGGGTTCTAAGTGGAGGGAGCAGAGCAAAAAGCGTGACCACAACCCTGAACTTGAGGAGAGCAGATTTCAGCCACTTCAGAGATTTGCCTGGAAGATTCCCATGGAACACAGCCCTGGAGGGAAGANCGAAATGATGCAGTTTGGGGTTCTAAGTGGAGGGAGCAGAGCAAAAAGCGTGACCACAACCCTGAACTTGAGGAGAGCAGATTTCAGCCACTTCAGAGATTTGCCTGGAAGATTCCCATGGAACACAGCCCTGGAGGGAAGAGTGGTGTAGGAGAGTTGGTGGATATTCCAGGAAGACCTCCTCCAAGGTCAAGAAAGGCCTATCCCAACAAGTAGGAAATTGAGCAAAAGCAGCAGGAAGCTTGGACAGATTAGCAAGGACCTCCTAAGTGATCTCAGACATGATTTGG
>VZSC01015879.1:0-57336 GCA_013398225.1 Steatornis caripensis
GATGCCTTTGCTACGTGGCAGCCAAGCCCGGGGGATGCTCCACACCACCTGCCCTTCCTGCGGGAGGGCAACAGCAAACAAATCTTGATTCTGCCTCATGCTCTGGACTTTAAAACGAACAAAAGCATCTCGGCGTGGGGGGCGGACTCGGTCCCGCACTGCGGGCAACAGAGGCGTGCCTTGAGCAAGGCGGCGAACGACGGTGCTGCAGCCGTCCCGCGTCGCGTACCGACAGCCCAGCACGGCCCAGCACAGCCCACTGTGTTCGTTCTGATGCTCCGGGTAGCAGCCCTCCCGCAGCCTCCACGGGCAGGCCGGTGGGGCCGTTGGGAGCTCGGCGCAGCTCCGTGCCTCGCAGAGGGCTTCTCCGCTGTTGCCCTGACCCCCACGGCTACTCTCTCCCCCGCAGAGAGCGCCTCTGGCCGAGGTTTTGGCTTGCTTTGCAGCAGCTGCTTTTGCCCTGGTTCTCATCCCGATTTTTCAGGAAGCTTCTTATTTTCCTCCTTGAATTAGTTCAAACTCTCCTTGGGCTGGAATCACCGCCGTGAGGTGAGAGCTCTCTCTTCCCCTCAGCTACCTACAGCTTTTCCTTTCCTGACAACGCTGCTGCTCCTACCGGCACACGGGCTTGCGCGCCTGCGTCCCGGTCGGAGTGACTGCATGATCCCTTCCCTTCCGCAGGGACCCTCCAGCCTGCGGCTGCGGCTGTGTGCGGCAGCCAGTCCTCCCGGCTAACGGTCCTGCAGCTGCCGTAACATCATTTTCTCTCTTGCGAGATGCTCGTGGGCCCTTACAAAGCGCTCCCCGCGTCTTCCCTCCCGTGGCACGCTCTCCCGGCTCGTCCAGGTTGTCGTGGTGTGGTGTTCTTCCTCAGCCCCAATCCCAAGCCTCGTATGCTTGTCAGCTCTCTCGGCTCCTTCTCCCAGGCAGGTTGGGTTTGGTTTGAACTCCTGGTCCCATGAATCGCTGTGGACCAGGGGCCCTTAGAAGCCTCCGTTACCCCTTGCTCGCTCCGTCCCTCCAGCTGTGCTCCCCGTTGTCCTCAGCTCTGTACTTCTTCGGCCCGACACCCTCCGCAGGACAGACATTCCTCACACGCGCCTCGGGTATTTCCTCTGACATCTCCTCGGTGGTCAGTAACACACGGGGGTTTTGCGGACTGCGGCTTCTACCCTGCTGCCCTCCGGCGTGCTATGGCCGTAAGCAGAGCCGCTGAAGGACAACCGACTCTCCTGGCCTCCCGTACGCAGCGCACTTCGTTTAATTGAATCACAGCTCAGATTTGCGGCTACCCCACCGCGAGTTACGGATTTTCCACGGACAAGTTCAAAAGCGTTAACTAGCAGGACCACGACAGAAACCGAACAGCGGCGCAGAGGAGCGGGGCTGGGGGCCGTGCCCCGCCGGCCATTTAGAAACAAAGCAAGATAGCAAACACAAATCAACTCAATTGTCCTAGAATATGACAGCTTGACGTGCGACCTGCCTCGCCTGGTACGTGACAACGTTGTCTGCATCCTATTAAAGCGGGTGACTTGTGCGCTGCTTCTGCAGAGCAGAGGTTCCTCCTGGTGACAGCTTTTGAGTTACGGCGCTTTCTTCATCACACGACCCGCCACCAAACCCCTCCGCCAATTGACATTGCCGCANGGCGGCCGAGCGGGTGTGCGTCCTCGCCTGTCCTTACCGGCGTCGTTTTCCACCTCGGCATCTTCAATCGCTTTCATACTTGAGAAGGCGGACGTTTTCACGTGGCTGGGACCGCGTGTTTTACCCCAGGCCCATCCCTGCTGGCATCATTAGGGTCTTCATTCACGACGTCCGTCTTGGGCGCTGAGGCACCTCCAAGCCAAAAGCAGGGCTGGCTGCGGTCCCCGGGGGTGTGCGTCCGGCAGAGGTTCGCTGCAAGGCAAGCGGAAAAGCAGCAAAGCGTATTGACAGCCTAAAGACGCTTTTACCCCCAAAGCTGGGCTTCTGTTCTCTAGAAAATGCAAATTCAGCTTTACGTTGCAGGAACGCACCTGAGTTAGCGCATAAGTGTAAAACGCCTGGTTTATAAAGCCGAGCCCCGCCTGGAGCAAGGTGGTGAGCTCCAGCCCAGGCGCTGGCCGCAGCGCTGCCTCTGCACGGCTTCACCCCTCTGCCCATGCTCGGCGACCGCCCCGCGCCCTCTGGGATGCGCGCCGTGCCCTGCGGCACGTTCACCCACCGGCCGCGTATTCAGGGGATGGCTTCGCAAACGACGGATTAAAGCTGCTTGGTGCGGTGCCGGCTTGGCAGAGCAGACGCCCTTCCCGTCAGCGACGGCCGCTAATGGCTCCCGGTTCGTTAGGGAGTGATTTTAGAGCCTCCCCCCCGTCACGTCGCACCCCTCCCCGGGGGCTCCGGTGCCGCCTTTCCGGGAAGCTTTTCCTCCCCCGACCCCCCCCATTTTCGCGTCAACCCATGACTGATACCAGGGTGCGAGGCGTTGCCCGGAGGTGCCGCGCCGCTGTGGAACCTGAGCTGGGCTTCGGTGCCCGCGTGTTTCGGTGAGCCCGAGCGCTGGAGCCCATCCTGCCTGATACCAGGGAACCTCCCGCGTAAACTTCCCTCCCTGTTTGTTTTGTGCAAGCGGGTAATGCGCGCGTGTGCACGTGCGGACAGAAAGTTGCCTCCAGCGTGCTCGTTATTCACGGGGCGACAGAAGCGGCGAGGCTCGGGGGCCGGAACCGCGTCACCCCGGGATGTGCAAGTCAAGTTGCCAGGAGGGAGCCGTGGGTGCCGGGGGGTCGAGGTCCGCAGAGCCCCCAACACGCCGGAGGGACGCTGCCTGGCCGGTGCTCAGCCTCCGCGGTTCACGTGCTCCGGGCAGACAACCCATGCCGAGCCCCAGCCCAACCTGGTGAAGCAGGGCTGGCACCGGGGCGAGAAGGGCTTTGGCACAGGGCACGGCGTCCCAGCGCCAACCCCACCGGGGCCGGCGCAGCAGGCGCTGGGGGAGGCACGGGGCAGAGGGGACGCTGCCGCTGGCCCGAGCGTCATCACCCCGTGCCTAACAAAACCTTGGGTCTCGCTTCGAAGGGATGTTGTGGCAGTGAAGAACGGGCTGGAAAAGGGCTCGGACACAGCTGGCTGGGGCTGCTCACCGCGGCACCGCCGTCACGCTGCAGCGGCCGCCCGTCGGTGCCCCTGCCCTGCCGGGGAGCCCTGCCCCTGCAGCCCCTCCTCGCTCTGTCCTCGCCCCCTCTCAGACCTCGGAGCACCCCCACTGTCACCTTGGAAGGTGGCCCTGGGGACAAGGCCCCCTCCGCGTCCCGCTGCTGCCGCCACGCCTGCCGAAGCCCCGGGGCCCGGCTGAGCGGAGCAGACGGCATTAGGTTGGGGCGGTTCAAACCAGCCAGGATTTAGATTAACCCAGAAAGAAGCATGGACAGATTGAGAGCACTGAATGGGGGCGTTTGGCTGCAAATTACAAACTTCGGTCTAAAAACTCTCTAGTGAAGGCCACTGCCCGAAGGCAAAAGCCCTCCCCCACCATTTTGCAGACCAGCCCCTCTCTGTCAGCACCCCACGGCAGCGGCCACGCTGCCGATGGAGGGTTTTGGCAGGCACGGCCCCGGTGCCGGCGCTGGGCTTCAATCGTTGCGGCACGGTGCCCAGCCAGCCGCCGGCTCGGAACACGCGTGGCCACAGCCTCGGCAGGGGCACGGGCTTCCCCGAGGCAGCGATCTGCCGCCGGGATTGCAACGCGCTGGCAGGGCGCGCGCAGGGGCTGGGCGCGACGATGGGAGCCATGGTCCGGCCTTTGCGCAGCCACGTTCCTTCCCCCAAGCTCTCCAACCAAAGCACCTACCCCAAGCGCAGGCGGGGGCCGGCGGGACACGGGGGTCCCCGCAGCGCAGGCAGCCAGGGCCAGCTCGAGGAACGGCGCCCGGGGCTGATATGGAGCATCGCCCCGGTCTCGTGCCGCCGCAGCCCAGCACACCTACAGCTTTCCAACGCCGGTTTGACTGCCGGTTGTTCTTTTTTTTTCCAAATCTGGGCCCAGATTTTGCAGCTACCTATTTTATATACAAGCGGGGACGGGATTTTCAGCCGCGTCAATCCCCTGCCTCGCTGGGAAGCCTAATATCCCAAAATAAAGATCTATACTTAATACCCTGAGCACATCCAGCAGTTACGTAACTCACATCTATTAGCTAAGCACAGTAATGAGTGCTCTGCATTTTTAAAACGTCAGTTAATTGTCTCCCTCCTCCCCGGCAGCACAGAATAACAGACAGAAAAGGCACAAAACGAATCCCGCAAAACCACATCTGACAGGTTTAAAAATCTATTTTCCTACAAGGAAATATGGGAAGGACGGGTGATTAATGAAAGGCTGTGAAGAAGAGGTTTTATCCGGCAGATTAATTTAAGCGCGTGTTTAAACCCTTAGCGGAGTTGGACAAGATGCTCGGAGGCGAAGCCATGGGGGCTCCCGGGGGCCGGCGGGCGGCCGCCCCGCCGCTCCCTCGCCCTGCGCGGCTCCGCAGGGAACGCGACGGGGGAAGCCCGTAAATAGCGCGGGGGGTAACAGCCTTCTCCTGGCAAAGCGCTGGGTGTCTTTGAGAGGTCTAGGAAGGACGCCCAGCAGATCTGAGCCGTGCTGCATCGTGTTTATCTCTGGGTTTTTTTGCGGACACCCTCTGCTCTGCAGCGGTTTTTGTGGCCAGCCCCGGGAGGGCCATCGCCGCCTCAGGACATGACGGAGCTCGGCTCCTTTGGGGGCGTTTTTGCTTTTTTCCCTGTGGGAAGAGCCCTGTTGGGTTCAAGCGTGGCGATGCTGGCCTGGGCGGAGGTTTGGGTATTTAACGGAGAGAGGGGTCGCGGTCCCCTCCCGGCGGCGGGCTGCTGGCCCTCGCCTCTCACCGGCGCTGCCCTGCACCGGCAGGTCTAAGCGCTTTCGACAGAATCTGCAGGAATGCTTAATTTTAAGCGTAGTATGGGAAAATCAAGTAAGCATAGTTAGCAAAGCTTTAACTTTTTAGAGTCGGCCCCGGTTCTGAATAACGCTGACCGTGTTTTACAAAAAGAGAAATACTTTCAGTGTCCGCGTATGCTTTCCCCTGCAGAGACAAGTAACGAGGGCAGGAGAATGAATCTGGCATACATGGAGGACAATCATTTAAAGCTTTTGTGTTTAGGGAGCAATTAATTATCCAAACCTCCAGTTTTGGAGACGAAGATATTTAATCTCTTTCAATCCCTGGTGACTCGGACCCCTGACCTGGAAACCGTGACCTGCGGCATCCCACGCCGCCTCCCTCGGGACAGAACGGAACGAAGGGCCGGTGTTTTGCGAACAGTGCCTCCATAAATCCCGGGAAGCGCTGCCCAGGAAAGCCGTGCCGTCGGCTGCCTCACAAGATGGGCTCTGGAAAAATGTAACACGGAAGCAGGTGACTTGCAGCACTGCGGAGGCCGCCCGCTGCCCGAGCCCTCGCGCCCGCTGCCCGGGGCTTCGCTGCTTTGGTTATCGGCCATCGAACGGCGATCGAGCGGCGGCACCACTTGGAAGCTGATCGTTCGGCGCCGCGTGCGCCTCGCTCGCGGCGTCTTATCAGCTGTACCATTGACATCAATTCGAAGGACTTGCGTTGTCCCCCACCCACAGAATTCAGAGCTGACGTTACCTCGTGCAAAACAAACCTGCATACGCTTGAGCGGGGGCGGCTGCGCGTTTCCCAGCGTGGCCCTTTGCTTGCCTTCTGCTCACGTAGCTGAAGAGCCAGGGCTGGGGCGCTCTGGTTGGTGTGTGAGAACACGCTTTGATGAACGACGGTAAAAGCTCTGGACCATCCCACCCCCCCAAACCTGGAAAAATCACTCAGATTTCAGGCTGATCTCTTTTAAATTAACAAAAGATGGCGTGATCTGGTTCTTCTCCCATATGTTTTTTCCCACATCCCCTTGATACCAGAGCATCCCCCCGCAGCCACGGGAAAGGGGATTTCTTCCAAAGCCGCTGGGAGAGCCTCTCCGGTGCGCGACCCACGCCCGGGGATCGTGCGGGCCGGGGTTCCGAAGGCCTGCAAGAGGCGTGACGGGCAGGCACCGAGCCGGAGCGATCTCTCCCTCCCCACCAGAATAATTCCCAGTCAGCGCGGATGGAACGAACAAGCTGTCCCTCACGGGCAGCTCGCGGTTCCCAGTCCACGGGGCCCGTTTGTGCACCTTCCAAACACCCTACGTCATTCGTAAGGCAGCGGGCCATTAGGGAGCTGGTATTAGCCTTACCTGCGGGCTTATACGCAAAGACGAATTGCTGCCCGCAGTCAAAGTATCTCCTCTGCGGGAAAAACAACTCCGGGATGCAGCGAGGAAAATGAGAACGCCGCGCGACGCTTTCGCTTAATTTATCCGCGGATGGCGCGACGTGCTCCCGTCAACCGTGGGGTGGGACGCGTACGTTAACGCGCAGGCTTCGCTAATTCACGTTTGGCTCACGGAAGGGAAGGATCCCCCTCCCGCAGCCAGAGCTCCGCAGCCCTTCACGAGCAGGTGGGGGCCTTCAGGAAACTGAAAAGTACGGAAAATTGACACCGAAACAAGTAATCACGGTGCCGTTGGCTGAGGCTCGCCGCGCTTCCCGTTTCCCATGGTAAGCGTTCCCCGGGGAACGCGTGCGCCCGACCCTAAACTTTCCCCATTTTCCAAGCCAATGCACTTGATGGAAACTCAGCTCGCCGCTCCCCCGTTCCACACCCCGCGGCTCTCCGGCACCGGGGGCACCGCTGCCCGTTCGGCGGCGGCTGAATCCATTTCACGTACGTGGATTATCGAAGATTGTGTTTGCGCTCTGGGTTTTATCGGTTTGTTCCGGCTCCTTGCAGCTTGGCCCGTGACCTCGCCTGCAAAATAAACGCCCCTCGGTGCTGCCCTCGCTGTCGCGGAAGACACGGGCGCATCTGCTGCGCTTCCTTTAGGACCAACCCGTGCTGGGGAACGACCGCTCGGGAAGCGATGCTTTAACGCCAGCTTTTTAAGGGTGCTTGCTCCTCCACTTTCAATTTTTAGTAAGCAGTTAAAGATCCCATGCGCATGCACACCGTTCCCATGCGGCGCCCAGTGGGGCTCACGGAGGGTCTCACGAAAGCCGAGCGCTGCAGCGGCCGCGGCAGACCGGGATCCCGGCACTTCGGCTTCCTCCTCTCCCCAGTCCGGTCCTTGCTGCCGTCGGGCCATGGCGCACCTGCCCGAGAGCAGCCCCGACGGCGCCAGAGAGGACACGCCGAAGCAGCAGCTCTGCAGCCACGCAGCGCCATCTGCGCCGCTTGAGGACTCTCCGAGAAGCAGCACAGCTACCCCGAGCAGCGGCACGCGGGCAAGCTCAGTGCGCGAAGGCTGGGAGCGAAGCCGAGCCAGGGACGTTGCGCGGGTCCCCGACGCGTGCTCCTGGGCTCGGCAGAGCTGGTGGTGTTAAAAGCCCCAAAGAGCACGGTGAGCCGTGCGGTGCCGTGCGGAGGCCGAGCAGTACCCGGGGAAAATTGCTTTCCAAGCGGTCTCCCAGCGGTGCCTCGGGGAGCCGGGGACGCTGCCGGGGAGGAGGCAAACCGCGCCGAGACCCTGCCGAAAACACGGCCCCCACCTCAGCCTGGAGCTGAGGCTCCTGCGCCGGTGGAAACGCGGGAAGGGGCCCGCGGGGGCTGGCGGTGCCGGTGCCTGGCCAGGGCTGTTCCGAAGGCTCAGGCGGGAGCGGGGAGGCACCTCCATCTCACCCGAGGCGAGCGGAGTTTTATTTCTGGAAGCAATTTAATGGTTTGCTGATAACTTTGATTGGTTTCGTGTCAGGTTAGCTTTTAATCTCTGCTCTGGTCCGCTTCGTTCTTTACAATAACCGCGATTAAAGGATGCTGTTCCAGCGCTGCACACGCTCATGGGCAAGCGGGCACGCGGCTCCTGCCTGCTGACCCTCCCTGCCCGCCGGTGACACCTCCGGGATTCTGCCTGGGAGACGCCACTGCCACCGGCGCTGCTCCTCCTGAGGAAGCATCAGGAGAAAGCGGCCGTGGAGGAGGGAAAGCTGTGTGGGTGGAACAAGCAGCAGAGACACCGACAGCTACTGCTCTGCAACACGCAGGGAGGCGCACCGCCACCCCAGGGAGCGGTACCGCCGCCTCGGGCACAGCCTCACCTCCGCCCACCCCGCATACCGCATCTTTCACAGCCCCAAACAAATTTTCTTCAGATGCAGCCTCTGCGCAGAAAAGGGACCTGTTCTTGACAAACACACGGGGAGGGGAAAGGAAACTCCAGCGCGAAGTCCCTGGGCATGCTGATGGTTTCCTTCACTCCGGGGCGGATGCAGATTTTAATCAATGAGATCGATGGTGAACGCTCCTGGGCTGCGGGAACGGAGCAGGGGCTGCTGGAGAGCGGCTGCAAGATGGATGACCAGCGGCAGAGGACCTGGGGGAGGTCAGAGGTGACCGTCACCTCGAGACCCGATCTGCAGCTCGCCCCCTCCGCGACAGCCGCCGCCGGGCTCCTGCGGCAGCGCCTGCCCTCCCGCTCCCTAACCGCAGGCTGCCCTCGGCTGCCCTCTCCCACGGCCCCCCAGCCCGCCTTGCACGTGCGGGTTTCGCTCAGGTCGCCATCCCCGAGCAATCGCCCGCAGAGCAAAGCGCGTCCTTACCCGAGAGCCGTCCCGTCTCCTGCTGTAGTTTACCTTTATCGTGCCCATCCCGGCCCCCTGGCGCCAGCAGAGACCCTTTCCCGAGGCCCGGCTGCCCCAGAGCCACTCGCCCCAAAAGCCAGGCTGCCCGGTGTGACTCCGCGGGCCGCACGGCCGCCCAGAGCCACGTCCAGTTGGGCTTGGAGCGTCTCCAGGGACGGAGACAGCGCCGCCTGCCCAGGCAGCCTGCGCCGGGGCCGGAGCTTCCCCACGGCCGCCTCCTTCCCCTTCTCCCTTTTTGCTACGAGGCGCTGGCCAGAAAGTTCACCCGAAGGTGAAACGCGGGCTCAGGCCCCGACGTGCGCCGGCGGGGACAGGGACAAGGGCTGCCTTGTCTCTCAGAGCAAGCACAGGGCGAGAAGCTTTCCTTGAGAGGGTATCTCCGTCTCTCCTCCCAAGAACGTCCCAGCCGTACATTCCCGCCTTGCTGCACAGGACGCCGCAGCCCAAGCGTCCTCTCCAAATTCGGAGGGGCTGAGGGCTCCCGGCGCCTGCCCCGACCCAGAGCATCCGCTCCTCGCCAGTCCCGCACCCGCCCGGCACAAACACCCCGCGCCAGCGCTCCTGGATTTGTCTCTGCCTTTGGTGCCGACGGCGAGCGCTCTTTGCCGGCGTCACCTTGCCGATGCGAATAACCCGGCCGCACGGAACAGCGTTTTCCAGAAAAACAATGATTTGCTGAAATGACTTTGCCTGGCCCGAGATTTTTGGCAGAGCTAACAGGAGGCCTAGCAGTCCGCTCTCATAAAAAAAACATGACCCGGGTTTGCAAACACGGCTCAGCGAGCCCAGGGAAATGGCTCCGCACGTCTCGGCAGATCGCGCTGGGATTTGGGTTTGGCCCCGGAGCGTCTGGTGCTCGCTCCGCAGGCTCCTGCTCAGCCTCGTGCTTTGCGGTCGTTCTGGGCGTTCGGGTCCCTCTCACCGAGTCTTTGCCTCCCAGGGCCCACCCTGCTCCCCATCCTCCTCCGCCTTGCCTGCCTTCTCCGTGAGCCGCGCGGTCCGGCCCCTGGCAGAACCACGGCTGCGTTTGCTGCTGCAATAAATCTGGAACCGCTCTGAAGTGGATTTTCATCCCCTTTCTGGCTAAACTGCAACCGAGGTGAAAATACACAACCTGAGTAACTTGTCTGTCCTTAAAGCAGAAATAAACACTTCTTGCAACTTTGCCGGTTCCCATTTGGCTACGTGCTGGTTTGCATTTCATTACCATAAAACTTCCATCTTGAAAGACCATACAACCCACCTTTGAGATCCTCCTGGAGTAGCGAGATAATTAGAAACGGGTGAACATTATCCTTCAAGACAGAAAGGTAGGAAACACCTTCCCCCACGGCTGCCGACGCTGCCGGGCGGCCAGCTCGCTGCAAAGCCGCCTGCGCAGCTGCGGCCGCGGCGCCGTCCCCAAAGGTCACCTCCAGAGCACCCGCTCTCCTCCTCACCCCTGCCGGTCCCCAGGCGACTCCGGTTCGGCGCTGGTACGTCGGTGGGGGACAGCTTGGGTGTGTTCGTGAAGCGAGATGACCGTGGAACCGGACCCAAGGGCTCGCTGGCACTCCTAGTCCTTGCGGGCTGCTAGAGACGACTTTACCTTTTAATGAGAGCTGAACGAAAGAAACGCCATGCATGCCATAATCTGGGCTAAATTCGTAAATGGCGTCACCCCACTCCCTTCAGCGGCGGAAGGGGCTCGGGTTGGGCCCAGAGCCTGAGCTGTTCTTTCCGGCGTCGCTATTTAATAAGACACCAGTATTTCATCGTGTCGAGTACAACAGCAGCGGGGTGCAGCGAGAACTGCAAACGTTATCCCTGATACTCATTAACCATCAAACGCGCCTCCACGAACTCGACCAACAGCGACGGTCGCGGCAATCGCAGCCGTGGGGAAACGTCTCTTCTGGTTTCCTTTCACTCGGGCAGCTTCGTACCGGCGGTCCGACGGTCGGGGCAGCGGCTGTGNCGATACTCATTAACCATCAAATGCGCCTCCACGAACTCCACCAACAGCGACGGTCGCGGCAATCGCAGCCATGGGGAAACGTCTCTTCTGGTTGGGGCCTTCAGGAAACTGAAAAGTACGGAAAATTGACACCGAAACAAGTAATCACGGTGCCGTTGGCTGAGGCTCGCCGCGCTTCCCGTTTCCCATGGTAAGCGTTCCCCGGGGAACGCGTGCGCCCGACCCTAAACTTTCCCCATTTTCCAAGCCAATGCACTTGATGGAAACTCAGCTCGCCGCTCCCCCCTTCCACACCCCGCGGCTCTCCGGCACCGGGNAACGCTCTGCTCTGCTGGCCCGGCGCGAGCATCGGCGGCCCCAGCACACCTACCCGCAGTTGCCATGTTTCTCGCATCGCTACCCGATCTCAACTGACACGCGCAGGCAATGCCAGGCATAGCCCAGGGTCTACTAGAGAGCGACAGAAAAAAAACAAAGCCAGAAATACTTCAGACACTGAAGATGTAAATGCCGTAACACGGTGCCAGGGCCCAGGCGGGTTCCTGAAGGGCCCTCGGGTGTTCTGCAGTCACGGCCCAAGCAGCGTGCCGCACCACCCACATTCCCCGCCATGGTCGAGCTCTGCCACCGGGATGTCCTCTCATCAGCTGTATCTCTGCGGATCGGACCGGTAAGCACCGCCAGGACGAGGTCGGCCAGGCTGCCGAGGCAGCAGCCTCCTGCCCGAGCCAGCCGACGGCACCTTTGAACTCCTAGGCCATGCAGAAGATGCAGAAATGCGTCTTTCAGAATAAACTTGCAATAGGCGAGATCGGCACAGGCCTACCGGTACGCACAGTGCTCCTCCAGTCGACTTCTCTCCCCCGTGGCTCTGCATAAACTTGCAAGAAGAAATACTCTTGCTCAAATCAGTCAGGCTTGGCCGCAACGTTTGCTTTGCCCACGGCGGAAGGCTGAGCTCGGCGGGGAACAGGAGCAGCAGCTTCTCCAGCGGCCGGCCCTCCCGGGGCACCGGGACCCCCGGCTTCCCCGCGCCGCTGCCCACGAGAGGGTGGCACGGAGCGGCGACACTGCCGACGGCGAGGACACGCGTCTGTTTAAAGTCAGTTACTTCAGTAAATAAGCATCTGACTTCCCCCCCCGCCCCCCATTTTAAGTTACTCCAGTCCTTTGCAAATAGGTTTCCAATTTACAAAAATCAATTAAAATCATATATTCTAAACGTAACAACCAACAATGATCTTCCCGGAGATGTCATTCAGCCTTCACTTTAAAAACAAAATCAGCATTCAAAAAGCTATGCTGCCGCAGCACAAAGTTTCACCTTTTAATTTTTCATACAGGATTAATTTTTAATTTTCAGACATCAGAGACAGGGGGAAGTTCCCCAGGAGCCCTCCTGTTCACAGAGCACTCCAGGCAACCATTGCCATCAAGTGTCAATTGATCACACCGGAGGCTCTGATGCAGAATTTTACTGATGTGTTTTGCTCAGGCAACAGCATTATCGCTGGGAAAGTTGCGGTGTTCGCTAAAAGCCGGGCACAGCCTGGGGAAGCTTCCTGGGAGAACGGAAGGAACGCGTTTTCCTCCCTCCTCAGCTCCCCGGAGCCCGCTGAGCGCCGTCCGTGCTGTCCCTGCCCAGCGCTGGGTACCTGCGACCTCCGAGTTCCCTCACTGCCCGCGGACGCTGGCGTGAGATCGCAGCGGCACAGGCGTCAGCGGGTGCGCGCTCCTCCAACGCACGCTCAAAGACCTCGAACGCAGGAAGGACCGTCTGAGAGGTTTGAGTCACATGTCGAGGCGCTCCCGAGTCTCCTGGAGCCTGTGTCCCACAAGCCCCACAAAGGCTCCCGAGAGCTCTGCAAAGCTTTGAGCTGCGATTTGGGAGCGGACACCTGCGGCAGCCCGTCCCGGCGTGCCGTGCGCTCCCCGGTGCCCACGAGCTCTCCGAAGCTCCCGCGCAGCCTCTCGTGTTCCCGAGCCCAGCAAGCCCGGCCATCGCTTTTGCTGCCTCTACACGGGAGGGAATGAGGAGGAAAAGGAACTTTTTCCCTGGCCGTGCTTTCCCAGCAATGGAATGGGAGAGAGACCAGGGCTGCAGCTGGCCAGGAACTCTCTCTTCTAAAGGGAGAAGAAGAAACTCACGCAGCTTCTGGAGCTTGCGAGGCGATGCTCTCAAGATACGCTCAACTTTGGGCTCTTCTGCACATTGGATGCTCATGGAAGTTCCTGCAGCATCCAGAGGACAAAATACCTTCGGGTCCTCTCCTATTTCTGCTATTAACGCACTGGCTTTTAAACGCGTGAGCTGCTGCAACGCACTTTAAAGGTCTTCCGGTTACGCTTCTTTGCTTGCATATGACCCGTCAATTTGGAAAAGTACTTTGGCTACAAAACCCACTGTTTGAAACCAAACTGACTCCGCTCACAAGCATTCTGTATCCCGAGCGCTGGCCTTACCCTGCCTGCGTCCGGAGGGGCACACCAGCACGCGACGAGCAGGAACGCCCTGAGCGCTGGCGTGTGCGTGGCCGTGCCCCTCTCCGAGGGATGGGAAGCCTTGCTCTCGGGACAGAGGGATTGGGCTGCGCTGAGCAGACGCCAGCCCGGCGATCGGTGGATCGGGACCTCAGGGTGAACGACGCATCCCAAGGTGAGCCCGTCCCAGTGAGCTGCGAAGCACAGACCGCACCCTGCGGGGCACCGCGCTGCCTGACCGCACCGGGAATCCCTCTGGGCGGCAGGAGGGATTCGTGCCCACCCCTTCCCAGCAGCCTGGAGGGCACCAGGGGCCTGTGGATGGATTTCTGAATCAGCTGCAAGGAAGGCTGATCACCGGCAAGACACACGGCACGCACGGCTGTAACGCTACGCTCTTTGGAAGAAATCTGCGGTCAATACATTTGATGGGGTTTACACTGACCGCGGTGGGCTGCATTTACAAAGAGCTTCGGTTTTAGGCATGACTGGTGTTTTCTGAGGACATCCACCAAACACGCACGCGTGCTTCCAACGCGACCTGGCTCCTGCTGCGGTCGGCAGCGCCGCGGCAGTGCGGATGGTGGGACGGGGCTCCTCCGCACCGGCTCCCCGCTCCTCTGGAGAAGAGGCATGAACGTGGCGCCAGCAGAGCCCCTTCATGGCCCAGCACGGCCCCCGCCAGCCCCCGGGCGAGGAGCCCTGATGTGGGGAAGCGGGGGAGCCCTCCCTCATGTTTTATGTAACTGACAGCAGCAAATTTGAAGTGCCTGGTATAATTTCTCCTAGGTTTTTTTTTCCCTACAAATCTCCAGTGACCGCTCGTTTCCAGTATCTTACTCCAAATAACGCCAATTAGCGGACAGACAATCTCCACTGCATCAGTTCAGGCAGAATATTGTGTGACAGCTCGGAGACAATCGCGCATACGCAATTAATAATGTACAAGTCCATCGCTCCGTGTCTTAATCACCTTCTCTCAGGTTGGCTCGTTTCCCTCAGCCTTAATGCATGCTCTTTCAAGCCGGGGAAGGGAGCACCTTCCCATCTGATCTCGTCTGCCCCTTCCTCGGCCTCCGCTCCTCTGCGCCAGGAGCCGTCCATCGGTCCGTCCCCCCGCGCCGCCCGGCCACTCCCCAGCACCTTCTGAAGGCTGGTACGGCCGCGCCATCGCCACCGACGTCCCGAGCAGGCCCCGGTGCTGCACCTCCTCTGGCTGCGCGTAACACGGCCGAACCTGCCCCTGCCCCTCCTTACCTTTGGCCGCGAGCTCCTCGCTGCTGCCATAAACACGGCGGTCGGTCCTCCGGGCATCCGGCCGTGCGCTGGGCGTCACGTCCTCCCTCTTCCTCCCAGGGTTACGCAAGGTGCTGCTCGGCTCCACGTGACCCTTCAGGGTGGTTTCGTTACTTGCATCAGTATTAAATGAATCCAGCGCAACGCCCTAATCGTTCACACGCCTCTGCATCGCGTTCGTCGTGCGAAACGAGCCCGGATGCGATTTCACACCTCCGGGCCAAAGGTGTGGCTTCACGCCCAGCGCGCCAGGACGGGGGCAGGCCCAGGCAGCGGCGCTCAGCCCAGGAGGGTGACCTCCTCCAGCGCGCCCCTTGCCCGCAGCCGGGAAGGGGTCGGCACCGCGACGGCAGCGCTCGGCTGGGGGCCGCCCGACCGCCCCGCCGCCCGCTCGCCCATGCAATGCACCAAAGGTGAGGGCACCCGCAGCGCCGCACACTGCAGGAACGCCGGCAGCGGCGTGGGCACCGTCGCAGCTCAGCGGCGGCAGCACCCAGCTCGGTCAGACCTAAGTCACCCAGCAGAAATCGCAGGTGCGCGGTGCCAACAAAACCTTGCTCGAGGAGTGGAAGAAGGGCCGTAGTGCTTTCGACCATGTTGTGGAGTACCCGAGTACACAGCCAGATATTTAATTATCAAAAAATGATGCTGCATAAATGAAAAAAATATTGATCTTTTTGCATCAAAATGCAATCATGCCAAATCAAAACCAATTAACGTCCCTGAATGCAGATATATAGCAGGAAACAGGCACATATTTTTTATAGGTAAATTGCTTAAGGTATAATCTAGGCTTTAGTATATTTTCATTTCTATTAAACGAGGAGACGGCAGTGAACACTGAGCTCGCTGCCTTTGACCGTACCTCTACACAAATTAGTTTATACTTTGCAAAGTAAACGGCAAAACCAGCGCATCTGATTTTTGAAATTCTTCTGGCTTTTCTTTCTGACCTTTGGTATTTGTACGTGTCGATGCTCCCTCTAAACCACTGCACAAAAACACCTTGAAGTGTCAAGCTTTAAAAATGAGCCTTCTTTTCTCTTTCTCCTGTGCAGCCTGGATTATCTCGGCCTTGTCAAAATACATTCTCTAGTTAGAGGCTGGAAATATTTCCCTCCTGGCTCCCAAGTATTGATTTTTCGAGGCTCAGGTCTGCCCGCCAGCTGAGGAGGGGAGAGGGGAGTTCGCCCCGCGCTGCCTGGCCGTGCCCTGCCCGGGATCGCCCACGAGCCGCCACCAGCGCGCTTTACCTGCAAGGAAACGCTGGAGCCGCTGATGCCTTAACACATTCACGCGCTCCAAGAATTGAGGATTCGCGCAATTCCTCTGCGGGTTTTTCGTTCTGAAGGCCGGTTAGGTCACGCCTGACCCTCCCTGGCTCACCCACGCGCCTCTGCAAGCCGCGCGGCGCTGGGGCTTCCTCCACGGGCAAACGCAGCTGCCGTTTCCTGAAAACACTGGGTACCGCAAAGTCCGACCCAAGCACCACGTTGCATTAAGCGCGCTTGGTAATCCTGCACGCCGCCTCAGAAGAACCTCGGCGTTCAGGTTACAACAATCACTTCCTTTGGGGGAACGCAAACCAGAGCACACGGAACGAGCAGCGCCTGGCACGGCGCTGAACTTCTGAAAGGTTAACATCCCCTCGTGTGCTTGGCCCCGTCGTTTTGGGAGTTAAGAGAACTTTACCGTCGGCACCCTCGTGCGTTTGTTTGTAACGAGGGCTGACGTCCCTTCGCCGTGACCCCCCGCCCGCTCTGATGGCGACTCATTCTGCGCCCATTCTGCACTCATTCTGCACTCACTCCTGATTTTCAAATGTAAAGGAGGAAGTCTCTCACACGGTGAAAAGACTTCAGGTTACTGGCCCGTAAATCAGCCGCAGGAAATTATTCACGCGCCGTCAGGCTGATGCCACAACACCAACGCTCTTCAATACAATTGGGTTTTATTTCACAAGCATATTTACACCAGGACGTTTAATATGCACGGAGGGCGGGGAGCGGATTCGTCAGGAAGCTGCTGGAGAGGCAGACACTGGAACCATTCACCACACACGGTGACTTCAATCATCACAACATTTTCATACAGGTGTCTCATTGTGTCATCTTCTGCTTGTAAACTGCCAACGAAGCCACATACGTCTCTACGTTTACAAGGACGAGTCCAAATACAGTACTAACAAATCAATAAAGCACTAAGAGCTTACACTGGAACGACAATACACATTTCACCGCGGTGCTGAGCGCACGAGGCTGGGCACAAGCTCGGGACTGGGCTTAACAGAGTCACCGAAGCGGAGGGCTGGGTTTAACTAGTGCGCACGTACCGGCGAGACGGGAAGGCATCTCCATGGGGGACCGCGCCGGCCCCTTGCCCAGCCCGAGGGCGCGCTGGCCCCGGCTCCAGGCAGAGACGTTCCCGGTGCCAGCGACTCCTCGGCAAACAATCTCTCGCTACGAATGCTCCGGCTCGTGCTACACAAACTGATCCTCAGGACCGGGAGGAAAATCACCAGCTCTCTTCTGCATTTGACAAGATCCATTACACTTCTAGCTTAAAACAAACATTTTAATGCATACGTAATTCAAGATGTTTGTTCACTGTACCACAAAGGAAATCACTGCAGGGCACGGTCCACATTCCTACTGGGGCTGCATCTTGTTTCCAAAGTAAACACATATATACACACGTGATACCTACTGTACCCTAGGGGACAGGATCCCGGGATCTGGTGGGAGAACGCGCACAGGGTACCTTAGCGCTCTCCTCATAAGCCTACACCGGAAATCCCAGCCTTTCCATTCTACACATTAAAAGTCTCTGCCATTTCTCCTCTTTTTTTTTTTCGCCCCTCTCCCGGGTTCCGTACGTATCTGCACAAACACAATGTACGCGCACGTTGCGTTAGCTCCCTTCGAAAAGGCCCCGCTGCTCCACTCCAGAGCTCTCCCCTGCGCGCTGCGCTCCCCCCAGAGCACAGACCAACCTCCACGGCAGCCTGTGTTACACGCTCCCGAGGGTCTGAACTTCTTGCTGTTTAATTTTTTTTCAAATTACTTTTAAACGGCAAGCAGATACGTAGCTTCTGGACTGTAAGTCTCACCCTCACGCACAGTGTGCTACGCAGATCACCTAAAAAAAAAAATCAATGCTTTTTATATTTAGAAGCCATTTTAAAAATGAATTTATTCCTTTTTGGGGAAGGGAGGACTCTGTAAGTACCACTTTTACTTTATTATGTAAAGACAGCCGCCTTAGTTCTGTGAGCTCTTCAGACAAAAATGGCAAAGAAAAAGCTATACAAACATATACATCAATATGTTTAAATAAAATAGTATTTTATAGATTTTCTTCTTTACTGTGAGCATAAGCCAGCACACTTCCACACTATTAAATATTTCACAAAATTAGATACGTAAGAAGAGGGAAACACAGTCACAGGTAACGTCACCCAGGGATACTCCTACGGAAGGAACTGTTTTAATATACCCATTCAAATAACTTACCTTCTACATACTCTTCATCGTTTTTCCAGCCAGAACAGCCCCCCACCGATGCCATTTGTGCCGCCTCCCTCGGGGGCCCGTGCCCTTCCCCCCCGGTCCCCCGGTGAGGCCACCGCGGGAGCCGTGGCTGTGCCACAAGCGCAGGGTGGCACAATGTGGGTGCACGGCCTCGCCACCCCGCGGCACAAATGGGAGCGGCTTTCGGAAGAACGAGCTTTTTGACCTTTTTTTTTTTTAAATAAATATCTGCATTGGTAGCAAAAAACACCTTTATATATAAATACTCCTTTTTTCAAGTTTGCTATTCCATCTTAAAGAGATTTTATTTTATTTACACGCGGACTATTATTCTTTCCTCCAGACTACGGCAAGCAGTGCCTGGGCACAGCAGCAATTCCACTTCTCTTGAAAACTGAGACTTTGCATGAGGAACCATGCCCTTCGCATCGGAGCACAGGCCATCCACCCCCCGGAACTCAATGCGAGCCCCTCGATAAGAAACGCAAGTGCCTAGCTCTAAGATGCATCGCCTGCCATCGTTCAGTGGTCACTACGAGAAAGTACATGTAAACACGAGCCTTTTTGGTAAACACCGAGATTCTGCCAGAGTCTCCAAAGGAAAAACACATTTAATGAGGGCTGCTGCGAGAACTCAACATCCAGCGAGGGAGGGGCCGCGTTCAGCCCGCCTGCAAAGCCTGGTTGGATTCCTGCCGCTGTGGACCTGGCCGAGTAGCGCCATCACAGTGTTACCGATCCCCCGCTTCCGCTGCGCCACGCGAGGAGCACGTACCCCGGCGCCGGCGCCTTCCTCCTCCTGGCTGCAGGGAAAAACGAGCCGGTGTCAGCGCAGCCGCCCCGCAGAGCCCAGCTGAGCCCACCGGCGGCCTGCGGGCATCCCGCGTGGGGAGCACAGACAGAGAGAGGGGGAATTACGAGGGCCTTTGGAACAGAAACGGATTTGTAGCGCAGGGGATTTACCCTAGACCATAAAGCGATGCTCCTTGCCGTCGTGAGCCATGAGGATGACGTTCCGGTTGGAGGTCCAGATGAGCCGCGCCAGCCTGAGGGCGTTGTGGGAGCCCGGCGAGGCCGGCTGGACGGGGGGCACCTGGTAGGTTTTGATGCAGCGGAGCTGGGGCGCGGAGTTCAGCATGCCGATGCTCCCCAGCAGAGAGGTGTTCATCTGCGGAGACACCCACGGGTCACCCACGCCGCCTGCGGCTTCTGCGCAGGGTCACCACCCGCAACGCGCACCTGGGCCTCCCCCCAGACTTCAACGCCCCCATGAACCCCAGGACCAGGGCTGTCTCAAACCGGGCGTAATGAACGTTTCGTTAGACTGGAGCCAAGCAACGTGGTTTACTGGGAGGGGAGCCGAGCATTGAGGCGGTGGGCTGGGGGGGTCTGGGTGGCGGCTAATGACCACGATACACAACTGCGCGCAAGGGAAGACCTGACGAACCCAGTGGGCGCATCTTGCTGCGCTCCTCGCGGGGAATTTATAAAGGCACGCTCAGCGTTAGCGTGCGCAACCAGAGTTTAAGGAAAAAACAGGAAATACTAATAAATTCTACTTATGCTAGAATAGTATTTATCAAAATCATAAAAATACTAGAGCCGAAGACACGCAGAATAAAGAGCAGTCGCCACGATGGGTACGAACGGAAAGACCCAACAGCAAGAGCATTTTTGTTGTCTGGCAGATGAAGAGGCCGTTCAGAAGGGCTCCGCTGGGTTACGCTCTCTGGAAAGACGCATCTTGTCTAGCTCTGGTTGCTGACGCATCTTGTCTAGCTCCATGGTTTTAAACATGAGATTCACTGATCTCACCCCCGGAGACGCACAAAATCCTACACTTTCTGAAATGCTGCTTTACCCTCTAAAGCCCTTCCATCTGCACGCATCGCCACCCTAGGATTTCCGCTGGCAGCCGGCCGGCTGGCCGCACACCCGAGATGTGCCCCGTGAAACCTTGGCAAACCCTGGGATGTTGAAGGCGCGTTACTGCTCATGCCACGTCCTGAATTCTGATCAGTCCAAAGTACAAGCCATTACTTTTTCCCGGCTCTTCTCGGAGCAGAGTGGTGTCAGAGAGTGTAAATCATGGCATCTCTAGCAGGGAGCATGCAAGCACCGCTGACATTTTCACAATTTAAATCATCTTGAGTAATAACCCTTTTAAGATGACTAATGTTCCTGATTTTCCTGCATTAATAATAGTGCCAAACAGAACACAGAAGGGAAAAAATCACTAGTGCACGAGGTCACATTTTAAAACTAAATGCGCAGGTATATTTAACTCCTTATGTAAAAGCCACTTTAACGTGAACATTTATACACCCGGAAGAGTGTGGCGGATCACAATTTGAAACTCGTGCCTGACTTTTTTTCCCCTGTCAGCTCTGTAAGACCTGGCCCGGTTGCTTTCCAGATTTTCCCCGAGCACTTAAATTGAAGAAACGCAACTGATGGATGAAGACTCCTGCTGTTCTCATTTACTGTTTCAGAAAGCACACGATATACTGATGGATAACAGCTTAGTCACTTTTTTATGGCACCTGTAGAACTACTGAATGACCCAGAAAACCAGGGAAGGTTGTGAAAGAGCGTTTATGGTATTTATGGCATTCCGAGATCTGTTTTGTAGTCTGATTACCGTCAGACTCAATGGTTTTGATAGCGCACGTTGCTTGGTCAGATCAGTTGCTTCCAAATTACAAATCTCTAAGTCTAAAGCCATTTGAAGGAAGAAAAAAATCCTGCTTGGGGAACGCAGGCAGCAGCCTACAACTGACAAAAAATATTCCTACCGGCGTGAGATTACAAAGAAAAAGATCGCTCGTGTGTTAGAGAAAATCCGGTTTTTAACAAAATAACCTCTGGATACATCACAAAACAGTGGCCTGACTCTCAGTCTCTCCTCGTGCTCCAGACCTTCTTTATATCTTTTATATCTCAGCTTTCTGCTTTCGGTGCGCTCAGGGAAACAGAAGGCAGCTGCACACCGCGCGGCACAGCCCGGCACGGGGGCCCCCAACCCTGCGGCACAAGGGCTCGCAGCGGAGCTCACGCACCTGCAGAGCCAAGGGGCATGGGCACCGCAATACTGGGAACCGGTGTTTGCAACAAGTCAAAAAAAAAAAAAAAAAAAGGAGACACATTCCTGAAGCTCACTGTTGGAATCGATGGGGTTGCAGGAGCCAGAGAAGAAACTCCCCCCGGCAGGAAGGGGACAGGCACTGGGGAGCAGCCGCTGCCCTGGCGCGTGCACGGCCACCCAGGGGTCTCCTGCACAGCTCCGCATTTTATCCCGTGGACGTTTCAGGTATGTGAAACTGAACTACGACGACAGTATCGTACTTAAAGTTTAAACATCAAACGTTGAAGTTCATCATTTGAGAGCGTTCTCTGACCGCCCAGAAGCGACGTCCCGATGTGCACGCAACCGTCCCGTCCCTCCCCAGGGACGGCTGCAAGAAATGCTTGAACAGAAACAAGGACAGGAAAAATCCCCGGTGGCATGGGGACGCCGTGACTCTACGCTGCCCTCACAAGCCCGAAGGGATGGCGAGGGAAGAGCTGCACAGCAGAGAGGTGCCGGGCTGGGGACCAAGCCTCAGCGCCACAGCCGACCCTGCGCGGCCCACGCGGGGCCTGACGGCAGAGGAGCACACTGACGCTGGGGCGAGGCGGGGGCCCGGTGGGAGGGCAGCGCGGGGCCGGCTGGTGAGCAACAAAACTGTGCCAGGGTTTCAGCTTCTCCCCGAACATCTGGGACTCGCCTGCTGTCAGCATTTCCTTACGTATTACACCGTTACCGAACGATGTTAAAAGAACGTCCCAAACGTGAGTTCGTTAACGGCGCGCGTGCACACAGACGGACGGACAGTAACGCATCCTTACCTGCCAGAAGGAGAGGTGGCTGTCGGAATTGGAGTATGTGGCGAGGTACCGGCCGTCGGGGGCAAAAGCCACTGCAGTTATCGGTCCTTTATGGCCATGGATAGTCTGGCAAGAGGGGGAGAGAACAACAACGTAGAAGAGTCACTACCAGTCACCATGATGATGCTGAACAGACTTTTAAGCAAACACAAACGCATGCGCACGTGACCTTCTAGAAACCTGTTTTTGAAATCTGAGGGAGACCATTACCATCAGTGAAAATTAAATACTGTGTGGGAGCGCCTCTTCGTTTCCACCTGCGCTTTCTGTTATTCCAGCAACTCGCTTCCTGACTGTCATCGTGTCAGGCGGCAAACACCCCTGCAGAGTAACACAAAGCTTTTCTGCAGAGATGGGTTCCGTGGGTCGGGGAGGGCAGCAGGGCGCACGCGCTGCTCCCGCGCGCTGGCAAACAGCACGAAGCACTGCTCCTGCCGTGGCACACGCAGGGACCCGTGCTCAGTGCAGAGAGTGCCCTGTCCTCAGGGCGCCTAAATGTCTCCAGACAACCTGAAACACGAAAGCACACCACTGAAATGTCTTACCAGGTGGGACTTAAGCTCACGCCGCTCAGTATTAAATACCACAACAATTTCTTTTAAGTGTTCCAATAGCTGCTTAGCCAATAAAACAGAATTAAACCATGATATGAACACATTCCCTCCNCACTGAAATGGCTTACCAGGTGGGACTTAAGCTCACGCCGCTCAGTATTAAATACCACAACAATTTCTTTTAAGTGTTCCAATAGCTGCTTAGCCAATAAAACAGAATTAAACCATGATATGAACACATTCCCTCCCAAATCCAGTTTTTAAACCAAAGTCATTTGCCAGGTATATGAACATAAATGTGTCTTTAACAGGAATTTGAAAAAAAAAAAAAAGAGAAAAAACTAACACTTGCGCTCCCCAAAGGAGGCTGTAAATTGGATGTCTAGGAGCCTCCAGCCGGGTAGGCGGTGGGCACGGAATGTCACGAGGCACAAACCCACCCCCCCGCCTTTACCAGCGGTCGCCCGTTGCCCTACGGCACACCTTCTGCGCAGCGTTACGGCAGCGACGCGGCCCTCGCAGCAAGGCAGGAGTTTGGCTGGGCCGCCGGGCGCTTGCGCCAGCTCAGCAAGCCGCACGTCCTTCTGCTCGCACGCCACCCTCGCAGCTGGGGTCTCACCAGTGTTAAGTACTTGGGGTTTTTTATGATATCCAACAATATAAACACGTATGTCAGAAACGCCATGAAAAACTGCTCGCTTACACCACGGCCAGAGTCACCGTAAGATCTCACTTACCCATCGCCTGAGGTTACTGTTTAACAACTGCAAAATACGCGGGTGCTTTACACAAGGCAGACTCATCTGCGTTACGCCTTCTCTGATGCTTTGCAGATCTTAAAATGGGCAAACGCAGGCAGCTCGCCTGCCCTCCCACCTCACGGCCCAGCGGCACGGACCCGAGAGCCTCTCCCGTAGCTCGTATCCCCGCTCTGGCTTCTCCCACCGGTCCGAGGAGCGCGGCTCCCCAGGGATCCGGCCCGAGGACGGGCTCCGGCAAGTGCTGCGGGAGCGCCGGCAAGCCCCGGGGCTGGTAGCAGAAGCACGCACAGTATTTATTCAAAAATGCACAATAGCAGCTCTTTCTGCATTAAGCGGCTCTGTGCCAACTTTAAATTAGCCGGGCATAACTGCATTAAAAAAGAGTTTGTAATATTCACTGAATAAAACTGAGCTGCGAAAATGAAAGTAGCGCTCCTGTACCCATCGCTGGGGCGTTACGGATGAAGACTACTCAGAACGGTACGCTGCGCCTAAAGTTAGCCTTGGACATTCAGCACTCCTTAATATATCCTTTTCTTGTTTATCACGCGCAACGTGAGCGGACTCCGACAGAACCCCAAACCTATCTCTTTAAGGTAATCACCGCAGCTTAGGATGAAAGTTTGAAAGGGCAATTAATTGGATGATCCCATGTTTGGACCCATCAAACTCTTTAGCACTTAACAAGCAAGTAATACTTGTCAATAAAATATGTTTTGGTAATACAAAGGTAGAAAATCAATAGCACTAGCACACTTGTTGCTCTTTTTACTACTGAAAATGTGTTCCAATAAGTGCAATCCTTAAGGGAATTAACCTGCTTTGTTATTTAAAGGAAGTGCTTCTCTAATTGATGCTAATCCTTTCAAGCCAAGATTTATTGTTTAGTGCGCTACCTAAACGCGTGCTTTGCAATGCTCATCTCGCATTTCCGAGGCCAAGGAGTAAGCGCAACAAAAGCAAATTATTGCTGCTCATTCAAAATATTCTGCTTGCACCCGTACATCTGCTGCTTGGACTCCCCCGGCTGGCACCGTTTGCCGCGGTGCTGAGCGCCGCATTACTGGATTACAGCGCTGATGCCTCAGCAGAGAACGCACAGCAAACACGCGCTCCTTGGGATTGCTCTCAAGTTCCTGTTCGCAGTTTTTCAGCTCCGAAGCAGTTATAGCAGCACACAATGAAAAGTACGCAAGAATCTGTGCGACGCTCGCCTGGAAATAGTCTTAATTCTGAACAGCAGAGACGGTGGGACACAGTGCAGCTGCCTGCAGCTTCCCTCTGCCCCAGCAATTGTTTTTTCATGGGAGGATGTTCCTGGGAGACTATTTGACTTCTGCACCTGCCACCGTCGTCGTCCTGGAACACGTGATACACTGAAGCTATGACAACCTAATTCTAAGTTCAATGTTTGGTAAACTCCACATTGAGCTGCAATATGCTGTTAAAGGTGACGTAAGAAAATGAACACGGTATCACTGCAGCAATTTTAGTTTCGTGAATACACCGCAATGCATACTTCAAATTGATAAAGTAACTTACGTGCTGCTAGAGAGACACGCTAATGTTTTGCCACCTTCATCGTTAGATATTCATATCCCCCATCTCTAGGGTACCTTAAGTAAAGCGAAACAAAAAATCCACTTACTGAGCAGGCAGCGTGCCCAACGCGTCCCCAGAAGCACTGCCCTTCCAGCACCCGGCGCGTGCGAGACGTACAAAAGCAGAGGGTCGCCGCAGCTAAGCAACACCCTTAGAGCGACGTGCCTGCTTTTAGCATGGAGCAGCGTGAAAAGGCCAGCTCCAGCTTTTGCGTGGCCACAAATCTCTGGGCAAGGAACGGTTATTTGAAAATTAAGGAGGAGGCGATGCTGTAACTCGTTCGCGGGGCAGCGAGGAGTCACTGGCAATGATTCCGTGGGCAATTTCAGCAGCCAGGCTGGGGCCGGGGGATCTGCCGCAGCAACCACCAGGCGCGCTCTCCAGAAAGCTGGCCTGAACGCGGCTGTATACGAGAACACAAAGGAATCCCCAACCTAAAGCTCACTGTGCTGAAGGCAAAGCCTAAGAAGAGACGGTGAACAACTGAAACGTTCAGCTGAAAATCACTGGTGTTGGTGGCACTACTGAAAAAAAGCAACTCTCCCTCTACTACGCCCCAAGTAAAGAAACAATAACGCGCTTTTAGAATGGATCTTAACAAGCACAGCTAGGTCTGGCAGACCAGTCATTCTTAGAAACGAGCCGCAAAGGAAAACCAGGGTAGTAGTGCTTCAGTGACAGGCACACACCTCTGAGGTCCGCCGGCAGCGGCACGCACCGAGCGATTCCACACCACGCAAACTAAAGTTGTCTTTTTTTTTTTTTAATTAAAAATTAAAAGTTAGATTTTAATGCTGATGTAGGGTGCAAACCCCTGCGGAACACATATAGAGCCCAAACTGTGCAGGGGAATAAATACCACCCTTTGAGCTAACGAGAAAAACGGCAGACCTGCGAAGTGAATATATAAAAAGAAATACGGCGGGCGCCGCAAAGGCAAACCCACGGCCCGCAGTGCCTGCTTGGCTGCTCTCCCTTCCGTCGCACAGAGATGAACCGCACCTTCGCCAGACGCCCACGTACTACGCCCAGGACCCGTTTTCCTTTTTTCTTCGGAGACTGCGCACCTTATCCTCGCCTGCAGCAGCACACCCTCCTGGACTCCTGCACATCTGTCTTCCGCGATGTGGTTCTCCTCATCGTACTTCCACGGGACAGATGTGCTTATTTCAGACTACGCGCACTTAAAGTCGGCACCTACAACGGAGGGGGTACCAGGGATTTCCAGCAGACGGTAGGAAGCCCCCACCGGCCGTTTCGCCCTGACCTTTCCCTGGCAGCAGCAGCTTGCTATAGCTGCGCCTCTTTAACACCAACCTGCAGCCGGAAGGTTTCTGGGATCTCCAGCCCTGGTTCTCCAGGAGAACTACAGCGAGCATGGAAACCGGCACAGACCCTCCCCACTGAGGGTCACGAGTGTTTAAACACAGCAGACACAATCTACTCCCGCGCCTCCAGCATAAGGAGCACTGACGTAACTTTTTACGATGTTTTAATTCTGGTTTTAGAGAACTATGGTGGATCCTGAACGATGTGAAACTTAAAAGTCCTACGCTTTCAAGGCTCCAGTATCGTACAGCATACTAAGCTTTGTGTTTAAGAAAAGAAGGAAACACACCTGTGTACAGCCGTCCTCACCAGACGAGCCGGCCAAGCGACGTCTTTCCGCCAAGATGCGCGCTGCCCCAGCCAAGGCCTGGCGTCCCCCCGGCCACCGCGCTGGCCCCGCACACGGCCACGGGCAGCTGTGGCGACGGGGCAGGCAGGGGCAGCGCATCCTCCGCTTTTGGCTTTTATAAAAAAAAACAAAGTTACACAAAACTGAACGGCTTCACCTGAAAAGCTATCTAAAACATGAGCTCATTTTTCACAGCAAAAGTAAATCCTTCCAAGATGGCCCTTCGGAGGTTTTTATGGATCCTTAAAAAAATAAAACCCTACTTTCCAAGCAATTTAGTGAAAATATCTAAAATGCGATTAACTTAAAACAGTTTCATTATCTTTAATAATTTAATTCCTACGTTAGTTCCAGGAATACTAACAGTTGCAGTAAAAATTTCAGGACTGTACTGATAAAAAGAGAATATTTGCATCTTTAAATTAATTTTCTTCCTATCCTTCAAGCCGCTTCTCAGTAATATCAAGATAAAGTCAAAGCGCGTGTATTACATTTTATAACTTAATAAAATAGATAACTTAATTTTTAACCTTGCAGTAATACAATTCTGCACCGCCCTTACAATTACTCAGCATTCAAATGCGCCGTGCACGACCCGACGGGCGGCACTCAACGGGAGCCGAACGCGCCCCGGCACGGCTGCGTACCACAACACGCTGGAGCGGCCGGCGGGCTGCCGGCGACACACGCCTCGCGGCTCTTAGGAGGGTCTCCTGCTGCGAGCCCCTCGGCACAATCGGCTTTTACTTCCTGGGCAAACGACACCCAGAAAATGAGGCAGCTTTTTCTCGACCAAACTTAATCCAGAAAAAAAATCAGACGACAGCCGCAGCCACCCAAGTGTTACGGGAGGGCTTAAAACTGTCCCCAAACCGTACGGCTCCGGCCCCAGACTGCTTCACGACGCTGCACAGAAGAGCTGAGAACTGGCCTTGTCGTCCCCAGAACCAGCGCCTGGATCGCCGAAAGTGAGCGCAGCCTGCCTTTCAGACACCTCCACGCTCACGAGCGCGTCACGCGTGCTGCCGCTTCAGGAGCGTACGTGGCAGTTCGAGATTTTCACACGGCCCGTCAAAATCCATACGGCAATTCATCGCCCCCGGGCACAGACACCAGCCACCCCGTAATACCAGCAGTGGTTTTATTCCTCTGCGAAACTAATGCCGCACCGCTTTACTGAAAGGTTCCTAATACTCTAACGCAACCTCAGAGTATCTGCATGAGCACGTGTTAGACAGCTTGGCATTGTTATTAAAATCCCTATCTCCTTGACAATTACCGCTTTAAAATGGGTTTCAACAGCTCTAGGCTATAAGCTTTATGCTTTACCTTCTAGGAAAAGAAATTAAAATACGAATTCTGAGCACGATCAGGATCTTCTTACCATGAGAATGGAAGAGGCAAGCGCTTCGTATTTTTTCCAGGTTTTTTAACAGTATTTTGTGAGATACAAAAGGATTAATTTAAATCCCTACTCAAAGGGGTATAGCAATAATTACAAGCAGTTTGTGTAAAAAGCCCTTATAGATAGGAACGCAGATGGGAGTTCACACTGGAGAAACACGAGGTCCCCACATTTGACACGCTCACTGCTGGGAAGCCCTGCAAAGCTTTAGATCTTGAGCCGCAAATCCCTCAACGGCAGCGAGGAAGTTTGGGCTGATATCCCGGCGCCAGGGAGCGGAGACGCTGAAGGCTCTCCAAAAAATACCAACCCGGACCTGACTTACCGTTTGCTATGCGGACTTCATCTAAGCCACGATCAAGACGCAATCCGTAACCTTAACTGGAAGAGCTGCACAAATGGTTAGAAAGACAAAATTAAACCACAACAAATGACCGCAATCCGGGCAGCGTGGTGGAAGGCTGACCAGAGGCCGCATCGCACTGGAGCACCGCGAGGATGGAGGCAAGGGTACAAGCGCGCTGCTCGGACAGAGCGTGAGAAACTTCAAAAGCAATGAACCTAATGGGTCGCCAATTCCAAAGGCAAAAAAGCGAGTACCTGAAGGCCTTAGGGAAAAATACTGCCAAAGCTATTAAAGAGAGTAAGAAGGAAGGAAGCCTGTGGAGGCTACCAGCACCCCCACCCCGGTACAAAACGCGCGGCAGCGCTGCCCCGCACGGCAAGCGCTCCAAGCAAACCCCAGCGCACTCCGTTACCCAGCCCCGGGAGAACGCACAACGCACAGGCAGGAACTGAGCAGAATGACCGATTCCGGCTGCACGATTCAGGCGTGACTCGCAATTTTAAAAAGCGAGAGTAAAAATAAGTACTATTAAACCAGAGTTCAGGAGCAGATAGGCTAGGAGACGGTATTTTCCTAGCAAACACGTGAGTTTGATACAGCTCTTATCAGCCAACTGTACTGAAACAACTGAGTTCACAGAGCAGAGACTTCTTTAAACATAAGGCACTTAGGTAAAGAAACAAATTGTCACCTTGATAACCCTGTACGGCTTACCGCACCGGAGCGATGAAAGGGAGACCGTGCTCTCTTAGCGATACTGTTTGTCAAAGCCTCACAATTTTCCTTAAAAATCAGTCCCTATCGAAAGAGAAAGCTGTTAAAAATTCTAACGAGACCAGGAACGAAATGCTGCCCTACAGCAGAGTTAACAGGAGGCAGGCATACATGGAGCAGCCCCTCTCCCTACGAAGCAACTCACTGTCAGGGAAATACTACCTAATTAGAACTCATTAAAAGCCTGCTTTTCACCTGCTTATATACTCAGACTCCTACTCGACAGTGGGTAACTGGAGTACGTAGCGGCTGGAGCACGAAGCATTTCCAACCTCTGAAGCTTCTCCGGTGACGCTCGATGAGGTCGCAGCAGGCCCATGTCTTCCCTTTTCTATTCAAGCAGCAGCCGTGGGATCTGCGGCCAGGCACAACGTTCCCATAAATTTCCCACTCTTTCCACTCAAAGCGTATTTTGCTGAAGTACCCTTTGGCTAAAAGTCATTCTAAGCGGCGTCAGTAGAGATGAAACTGTGAGAGCTATAGGATTTTTGGCACAGCAAGAAGCGCTCGTCCTCAAAGAGCTCTGTTACGATGCAGCTCTGCCCTTTCAACTCCAGCTTTACTCACGCAAGTTTTAAAGCAAGCTAGTTACAACGGTGTCACAGTCATATTTGGAGCACTAGAGTATTTTTAACCTTTGACTTCAGAACCTTCAATGCACTTGCAAAACACACAAATCCACAGTTCCCAAGTGACCCGAGGCTTTAAAGAAAAGCGTTCAGCAACTCCAACGGCGTAGGAAAAGCTAATGAGATCAGTCCTTCCCGCCAGGACGGTGGGGTTTGGGGACTTAATTATCCTTCTGGAAGAGCCTTCTGCCCTGCGGACTCTGGGAAAGCAACTCCGCCATCATTTTTGAAGTCAGACTTCTGATTCTCACTGCTCCTCACTCTAATTTTCTAATGATCACTGGCCGTTATTTCCAGATGCTCGGCAGTTCCTGGGCAAACGGTCACCCGCTGCAGAACTCCCCGATGCTCCTCGGTTCTTTCTGCGGTTACCACGTGCATCCTCTTCCAAGGGTCAGAAGCATCAGCATCAAGATTCTCAAAACAAGTGGGAACTTGGAAGTCACAGTCCTCAATTTTAAAATTTTTGGAGAACATTCTCTTACAAGTCTAAATCTACAAGGACTAGTACACTTACACAAATTTTTCTGGTTATGAGTTATTAAATACATTAGGGATACCCATTTTCCTTGCTTGGTATTAATTCCTGTTTCAATTCCCTCTGAAATGTACTTTGATATCTGGATTAAAAGCTTTCGTTTCATCGCAGTTTTTCTAAGTCCCTAGCTATCCGCAGCTGAAAAGCCATTTCGCAGCCGCTCGCAGCAACGCTGGGGCTGAATCACAAGCAGGAGTCCCGACGCCTCCGGGAGAAACGCAGCCCCGGCAGCGCAGGTCTCCTTTGGGTTCTGCAGGTCTCACCGAGTCCCTGCTCCGCCGGGATTTCCAGCCCTTCCCTGTGCTCAGACCCCCACGGGTCTCGCACCTACAGACGCGAGAAGCAAAGCAGAAAGCGGTCGGGCACAAAGCCCACGTTGAGAACCGTGTTTACCCCGAGAACAGCTTCCCAAAAGCAAAAATGCATTCGCAAAGGTCACGCCTAGACCGGAGAAATAGGTCCGTTTAAAAAAAATGTGGTAGCAACGTGATTTTAAACAGTTCTGTACATCTACAGAGAGCGAGTTGTGTTAAATGTGTGCGTGCTGGCCACGGGCAACCCTGAAGGGAGAAAGCCAGGTTGGACCATCACCATTTAATGCATGTTGGGGCTCTATTTCTACTTAAAACACGCAATATAAATTAAAATGTGATTTTGCAAGTCACGAATTGTGATTAGACTTAAACTTTGTTTCCAAAAGGTATTTGCGTGCACTCTTGTTTCCGCTTTTCTTTGAAGGAAGCGACAGTCCTTCAGGAAAAAGGATGGCGGTTCTTACGCAGAGGTGACCGGCGACAATTCACCTGGATGAACGCTGCCAAATCCGCAGGGGGTAACCTAGGGATTCTCTCTTCAGGGAAAATAGCATTTCTGAGAAATTATTTCCTATGGAAGTTATAACAACAACGTAAAAAAGTCCTTATCCCCGTCCCCAGCTGGCTGGCTCCCTGGACAGCTCCAGAGAGCCGCTTGGGCAGCGCCTGGAGAAAAAAGCTTTTCACCGAGGGGGGAAAGGAGAGTCGAGGCCGCTTTCTGCGTAGGAAGAAGTGCCTGAATAGAAAGTAAAAGCCAAACAGGATATAATTTTAGATACATGGAACCTCGATTTTCTTCACAGATCTCGGTGTAAAATGTGTACACCCGTAACTTTTCTGTCCCCGCTCCTAGGGACGCTACTACGTCAGTGCTGTAATCAACCCGTAAGTCAGCGGGGCCTTGCGGCCTCGAGGCTGGTCACTATGTTTACTATCTTTTTCCAGTCTACCTGACTTTTGTATACCGAATTGTACCACTTCAAAGAGGAAAAAACCCTCAGTGGAACAGATTACGCCGTCGGCTCGCCACTTTGGAAGCCCACAGCTGAGGCATAAGAGTGAAGTGGAAAGCCGCAGCTGAATCAGTTTTTTTATTTCATTTCTTACAAACTTTGATTATTCAAGAGCACTCCCGACGTCTGCGCTCGGACGCACGGTCCTCACTGGGCACCTGCCCCTGCCTTCCCACTTCCACCAAGATGCTCCTGTATCTGCAACATGGTATGCCCGCAGAGGCAGAACTGGCGAGCTCCTCCAAATCAACTAGAAAAATTACAGAAAGTGAAAAACCTGTCTTAGCAACCCAGCGCTGCTGATCAGCACGACCTGCAAAGTACATTCCGTGATTCCCCAGGCCTCACTACTTAGCCGGCTGAGGCTGGAAAGGTGGGGTGGAGTTACAGTGTGCATTTGTAGCACGCTCACTCGGCTGCACGTGAGGACTCTCCGCTTGCATTTGTTACCTGCAGCTTAGTGCCCATATTCATACGCGCAGAGCAGGTCTGTCCGTGACGCACAGAGGTCGATTAGGTGCACATCAACAACGTGCAAGTGCGGAGTGAACGCGGAGCAGTTAGTGTGCTGTAAACTCACACCTTGGCTAAATCCCCAGCGGCCTGCCGTGCAGAAGCCTATCAGCACAGTTTACCCTCGCAAAACGCGCCGCTAAATCCCCACTGGCGAACCGGCTGGGCATAATTAAACACTGCTTTTAAAACGATGTTTGAGAAACTTGGAAAAAAGCAGCCGATCCGTTACTGCATGCCTAACGTAGCTGGGATTTGCTGTTGTCTTTACAGTAAGAGTGAATAAAATCCCTCAGCTGTGTTATCGGGCATGTTTACAAGAGTCAGCTCGGGGTAAAGCTACTGCAGCCTGGAGGGAAAACAGGTCTGCGGCACCCAGGACAGCACGACGGCCTCCATCTTCTGCACGGCTGCCTTGTACCGGAAACGTAACGTAGCTAGAAGTAAAGAGCGAGGCTTGCATCTCTATCAACGAGGGCACGAGAACTTCAGTCCTGCTGCAGCCGAAGCACGTCCCCTTAAATTCCTGCCCCACTTGTCAGCGATGCACTTATTACTACCTTGTATTGCATTACTATGGATTTTCCCTTGTGAACTTTGCTACTGCTTACGCGAGTCAGCCCGTAACCGAAACCAAACAGAAAGCGCTCCCGGCCCCCTTGCACGTCACCGTGGCGGGCTGCAGCACAGACAGCGCGCGGGAGGATTCCGAGAGCAGGACACTGCACAGAAGGCGCTTCCGCGCGTGCTGCGTGCCCGCAGGACAGCGCGCCGGCGTTCGCTCTGCAGCCCTAACGGCTCCCCTTCCCCTCCTGCCTCCGGCGACAAAAGGATTTTGGCCTCTGAAATTAAAAGGTTACACTCAGTAATTATCTTCCATCTGCAACTCGCGTGTTTCTGCTGACAAGTTTTCCTGTCTCATCTGAACCTGTCAGTGTGACGGCGTCAGTAAATGCGCTTAGAGGTTCAGACTGTAGGATAGCTGTCTGTCTTTTTCTACCTTTAAAATACCGCATTTGAGAACGGCCTTTCGTTCAGTAAGCAGACTTCACTAAAACCAGCCATCCGACATCAGCAACTATTCATTCCAAACATAATACGAAATCATTTTCTGCCTTGTATAAGAATAAAAATTTGCAAAGGCATCTAGGTACTGAAACAAAGTAACGCTATGCACAATTCAGTTACGGCTTTGACTGCCAAAGCTCTGATTTTAATTCTGCAGCGAGCCAAACGGAGTACCCCGGACCAAACAGCATCGATTCTACCCAATGTTTAAAAGCATCTTCTCCTTTGAAATAAACCGAACCCAAACTCAAGCTTCTCTTTAACCTTCCAGTGACGACGGCAGCTCTTTCACGTGCAAAAGCTCGTGTCTGCGTCACCCGCAGATTCCTGCCGGGGAGGCACGCTGAGGCGGCGAAGCAAAGTGGGGCTCACTGCAATTTACCCGACGTAACTTTAGGTAGAGACGCTCGCATCGACGCCAACTTTCCGGGCTCCGTGTACAGCGAACGAGAGAAACCGATGCTCGAGCGCCTCGCGCAGGAGCTCGCGCAGCCCTCCGCAGTATGTACCTCTCACGAGCTACGTGAAACGCCTGCTGCTGGCCTGCACAATGAGGAAGGGCCCCCAAAGACAGAACGTAGGTGAGTTAATTATTATAGATTATCACGAGCAGAGTTAACGAATGATGACACTAAATCTGTTCTGGCTAAAAAATAGTGCTAGAGGCTCTGACCAGCAAAATATTATTAAGCAGCTTTCTTTTCTCATCATTCCAAAGCGAACAACCACCACGTATCCTAAAATCCAGGTACCTGAAATGTGTCGCTGCAGCCTGGTAACACCCATTTAGCGTTCAGTTTGAAAAAAAGTAGCAGAGTTATCATTTTTTTTCCTGCGTTACCGCACCTCTAAATACAGGAGTTTCCACAGCACGCTGGTGATAACTTACAATCTCATGAAAAACAGTAATAATTTGTTTTGATTTTAACAGGAACCTTTAACTGCGTCCAACCTGCTGAGGCTGCTTCCAGCCCAGCAAAAATGACTACGCGGTTTTTCCCTCAAACTCTTAGTAAATGTATTTCTGTAAAAATAAAACAAGAAAGAAGTCCATCTTCCGGGTCGTGCCTTCGCACAGTACGTAAGTCACTTCAGAAGACCTCAAACCGCCAGTCTGTGAAATCAAAGGGAAAGGCGACAACGTTTGGAACGGGAAGCGTAACGCAGCCACGGCGGCAGCGGCAGGAGCACGCTGCGGCGGCACCGACAAGCGGCAGCATGCCACGTTTATCATTAGATAATCGCTCCCCCAGAGGATTAGCAGCACACAGACGAACCCTGTGCCACAGAACACGCTCGGCGTGCCATTAGCTCACGAGAACCCCACTCCCTGCCGCCTCCTATTCCTCAACTAGAGGTTACGAAGGTTGTAAGGGGACTGAAAGAACTTGGGCGAACAGAACTCGCAATGAGCGACACCTTCATCAACTCAAAACCAGAGGCTGCACGTCTGTAGTCCGCAAAGGTGTAGATGGAGACCACAAGCACGCGTTATGTTTCAAATTAATGAGCTGCAGCTCCAGGAGAATGAAGGAATCTCGACACACGCTAGGCCTTACTTTCCCTTGACAAATTCCAACTTCCCCAAGTAGCGTTTTGCCTCATTCAAAGGCCATGGATAAATACTGAAAAGAGGACGGATTTTAGGATACCGGCTCACCTGAAATAAATTACCAAGCGCATCCCCAGCAGAAGAAACAAGATCTCCAGGGTGTCTCAGCAGAAGCACGCTGAGCTACACACACGTTTGACAAACTTCATCGTCGACTGCGAAATTACAAATCGAGCTTCTCGGGTAAGTGTTTTATTTTTGGTTACCAGCCGCCAGCCATGCTCCAGGAGCGTGTGCAGGGCAGAGCGCTGCGGCTGAGAGGTTGAGCGGCACGGCTTCTGCTGTGTTTTGTAAACAAAGGCCACATTTGCAGACGGAGCAGCCACGGATCTGCTGCACTCAGAACTGTTTTCCAATTCACTGTGAAACATCAATTATCTTTATCAAATAACAGTATCTCATCTCAGGCCATTATCAAGATGGAGTCTTATTCTAGCTGGACTGCAGCCCTATCTGTATATCAAGGATGGCCGCAGTGCCAGGGTGAGTGAAAGGCTGTGAAATAATCAATAATCATCATGAAATTGTGGTCGACAGGTTGTGAGGATGGAAGTTTTTGATGAAACCTCAACCTTTTTTGTGCAGCTGATAAAGCTTAACCTTTGCAATACCTGCTAACTATGACTCAGTAAAAGGCAGCTCTGCATACACGCACAAGCTTCGAGCGCTCGAGCCCGCGCTGGAATGGCTCGGCTGAAGCGGAGAGCGCCTTGGTGCCATCAAACACCCGCTGGCACCGAGCACGTCAGCGGGCACAGAACCACCGCAAACCTGCTTCGAGGGTCTCTATACACAGCCCCTGGTCTTTCACGCAGAGAGAACCACGCTCGGTCCTAAAGCTGTACCCGTAAAAGGTCAGCCTAAGAAGGACAGCCCGCGCGTAACAACAAACAGGGACGAGAGAAAAACACTGCCAGCAAGTATGCGCCTATTTAAGTGCAGGCAGCCTTCTGTTACCCAGAATAAAAGCAGGATGAGATCACACAGATAAAGGAAAAAAAAACCCCATAAAACCATACACACATTAGGCTAATCGCGCAGCAGCCTTTCTGTTACAGTTGTTATTCTTACTCAGCCCGTTTCTTATGATAATTTCTTTCCAAAATAGAATTAAGGCACAGGATAAGGTTGTAAACAATATCTACCGGGTTTTCATTTCTGAGCAGAGCACAAGTAACCTGCAACCTGAACATAACCTCTCTGGGAAGAATGGAGAGGTGGACTCAGCCTTCCATTTTCCCTTTTAGCTATCCATCCGTTTCTCCAGAAATAGAAATTTGTCAAAAGTCACGTGAACAAGCAGAACGGCAAGCTCAAGGCGGGCGTACATCTCCAATTTTCTGGGCTGGAACAGGGTTTAGGCAGAGCACGGAGACAGAAGGGTCACCAGACAAACCACGCGTGAGCACAAAGTTACGGCTGTGTTTATACCCACTGCCTTAAAAAACCCCACACAACCAAACCAAGCAAACCCCACCACCCTGACCAGCTCTCTCAGCGTTCGAGACGGCAGTGGAAGTTTGCTGCCGGTCAGACCGAGCGAGTGACGCAAAAACCGCCCGGCCTTTTGATTAGACAGCTGCAAAGCCTGCACAAAGCTCCAACGAACTCTGTGGGATCTAGCAATACCTTTCAGCTTTATCACTGAAAAAAAATCGGCCGTAAACCTCCAGACCACCTCAAGACGCCCGAGGGGCATGCCAGCACTCACACCGCCTTCCTCACGAGCGAGTCCCTGCTGCTGCCAGGGAAATCCAACCAGCACAGCTGGCCGTGCCGAGACGCAGCGGCGTGCAGGGCAGTGCTGCCGAGGGCAAGCCGCGCCGTGACGAGGGGCAGGAGCCGGCCCTCCGTGAGCTCAGACCCCGGCGGAGTCCCCGCGGGTCCCAGCTACGCCAACAGCCCGTCTTCTGCTCACGGAGGCTCTCGAGCTCCTCAGCGGTGCAAAGTTTTTGTCCGCCTCAGTTGCGAGAGAGGTAACTACCCTGTGCCTGCACAGAATTGCCGCTCAGCTCGAACACAGTCATTTGGACCTGGCGAAAAAAAAATTTAAAAAAATTACCTCTTGGGCATTAACTCCGCAGGCTCATCAGGCCATGAAAACACATGTAAACCCAACCGTCAGTTCAGAGTATGTTTGCATCTCAATTCAGTGAGTTAAAGTCAAAACATCAAATCTGCGGTCCCTTTCCTACACCAAATGCCCGCTGCGTTGTTTAGCCCGCTTCAAGAGCTCCGTCTCAACCTCCATGAGGCACATGAAGACACTGGACGACTAAATGATAATTAACGTCTATTTCCTGGCAAACCCAGAACTGATAAGCAAGATTAAACATTTACTCATACCCAGTACCAGGTATTTTCAGAATCCGGCATAAAGCTGCTGAAAGAATAAATTGCAACAGAATCATTTGCTTTTCCGAACGGGAACGACTCTCGAGTAAAACGTGCACTGCCAATCGTAGCCAAACGTAGGAGCTTCGAGTGAAGCAGCCGAAGAGCTCACAGCTCACTGACACGGGCTCCCACCGGTCGCTGCAAAAACGAGGGTGTTCCAGGGGAAGGAAGAGAGCTCATGGTGTTAGGTACAATGAAACTGTACCTTAAAGAGCAAAGAGAGAGAGCTGAATAATGAAAAGCCCACCTGCCTGATGCAGACCCCGCTGTTAACGTGACGGTAATGAAACGTTTGTATAAATATAACATAAACATTGTCAACAACGTAGTTTTCTAGAAGCAGCATGTATAAGAATATATATAAGCATATATGAGAAGCAAGCTCACTGAAATGTCCGCTTTTGATGATAGAAGTCAAAACCCTCACGTGGCAACACTTCCGAACGGCGCTTGGTGCAGTCTCACACGTTCCTGGGAGAAACGGAGACGATACGTGACGCGCAGGTTGGCTGTTAGGGGATTAACTATTGGTTAATCGATGTAGTTTGGAATGCAGCTGTACACAGAAAAACTGCTGCATTGGTGCATTTCTCCTGGGGTCCCAAAAGGGCCCGTCTTAGCCGCAAAGCCATGCAAAAGCTGCTGCTGACAGAGCTGGAGGAGCGCACCGAGAGGGTTTGGGGCTGGGCAGGAAAAACCCGAAGCGCACAATCCGCGAGAGCGCCCTGCGCCGGCCGGGCTTGCCAGCATTCCTCCAGCCCGGCGCAGCCTCAGCCCTTCGGTTTATCAGGTGCGACGGTGGGACTTTGACCGCGTCTACAGCTTCTTACGCAAATGAAGAGTTAAATGTAACATGGGACCTACTGGTCAGAAGCTGAAGCTAAAGCAAAGCCAAACCAGAAGCAAAATACAGCTTTAATAATGAAAATCATCAACTGCTGAAACAAATCACGAGCACCCTGGCAGATTCTCCGTTACTGGGAAGTTTAAGACCAAGACGAGATGATCTTCTGAAGACACCCATGGCCCAGGGACGCTGGATTTAAGCGCCGTGCCCCACGCGGCAGGTCAGACCCCACGACCGCGGAGATCGCTTTTCACCTCTCCTCCGCCCGGGAGCCGCCACTCATCAGCTCCCTCCATTTACAATTTTGCTTTCCTGAGAGAGACATCACCCGTGATGAATACACACTGAACTGCTAAATGCCACTCTGGAGACCGCCGCTGTCACGCTGATGGATGTGGCACCAGGTACTATTAAAAAAAAAAAAAAAAATCTGCTCTTACAGGGAACTTGGGTGTGGAGGGGGGGTCAGCATCTCCCTGGGGGTGCTCCGCACACCGCCGCACTGGGAAATCCTCCTACAGAGCCTTCACCTGCCACCGTCTGTCCCGGCATACCGTGTTTTCGAAGGATTTAAAAACATTCTGGTCACAAACCCACTACCGCTCCAGCAACAGAAAACGTGAAACGGATTCAACAGCAAATATTGTATGAAAAAGTGCCAAAGTTTAGCTAGTACTTTAAATAATTCTAATTTAAGCTTTAGAACGGAGTTCCTAGTGCAGTTTAATCCTAGAAAATTATTATGGAACGGTCCTACTTATGGAAAAAACAAAGCGCCCCCCCCCCCGAAGCGGCCATTCACAGTAATAATCTAAAGCACAGTGTAAAACAATGTTAGTGTAAAAGACGAAACTATCGCAAAGCATTCCTCCCCATAACGTCCTCCAAGACGTGGCTGTTTAACAGTACATTACAAGGTAAAGAATTTGAAACAGAGGTGGTAACTCATTAGCTAAAAGCAGAGCAGCTGACCCGTTTGATAGTTCTATTTGTCGTAATTATTTTGGAACTTATTGTCAAAGCATTTACAATTTTAAATCGCTCTTGACATTTTACACACTCTCATTTTCCCTAACAGCTTTTTTTGTTTGGCCGGGTTTGGTTCCGCCCCCCGCCACCCCTCGCAACTCTCGCGAATTCTTTTTATTATTCAAACGTTCCAAGGGCCGTGCTGGTAGGGCCTCACAGAACGCTCCTCTGCGATTTGCGGCAACGGAGCTCGGCCAAAGGCGCCCGAGAGCCAGGTACGGCTCCCCGCTGCGCTGGGGCACAGAGCCAGCCCTAAGCCGGCTCCAACGCCTCGCCCCCGCACACCGAAACGCTTTCCAGAAAGGCGGCGGTCGTCCTGCGGGTAGGTCGGTGGCTTCCAGAGCCGCGTAGCAGTAGGATGGTGTGTTTTATTACGAGCGTCATGGAGACGGTGTGAAAAATCAAGAGCCACAGGCAGCGAGCGGCAATGGGTCAATACTGTTCACCGAGACATTGTGTAGATAATCAACAACAAGGCCCTGGGTTCTCTCTGCGCTGCAAACAGCTGAAGGGCAAATCAATACTGCCATGGGAAGGACACCGCCCGGCTCCGCTCCCCGCAACGCCGCTGCTGCTGCCGGGCAGCGCCCCAGGAGCCGCACGAACCCCGGCTTCGCTTGTGTCCGACGCTGAGCACTGGGAACACCACGGAACGCTCGGAAAACAGTTAATAAATCAAGTAACAGAGAAGAGAAGAGGACAAAAAGAGAAGGACCCTAGCCTCTGGGTTAAATTATGGTAAAAGCTGGGTAAAAAACCCCACGTATTTGGAATTCTCACACTGTAACACAACAGGGCTGCAATTTTCATGCCGATTCAATGTTTTTAAAAAGGAACTAAAATCCACCCCCCCCCCCGAAAGAAGATATTTGCTTGAAAGTAACAGCGAATGTAGAACATTTAACAGTTTTAAATATCATAATTAATCAACTATCTTTAAAAAATATTAGAAGTCACGTGTTAATAGGCACATCTGTACAACAGATATGACGCAAACCAAAGCAAGAGCCTGAAACGCAGACAACTTTGGCTCCGAGGCAACATTTTACCGGTGGTATTAATAATTGACACCTCGCTAAATAAGTGATGCCAATATTGTAAATTTTACTGGAAAAAACCTATCCTATCTAAATGCTGATTTATGATTTGTTAAAAAAGGTGATCCTTGACATCCATCACTCTATTCGTCACGAGAGGCAATTTCTCAGTCAGGACGTACAACCACCTTCCTTGAAAACAAAATAAAAATGTGCCGGAAGGAAAAAAAAACCACCCATACGAATGTTTTTGTTTCCTATTAGCACAGTTAAAACGTCTCCCTTTTTTCTTCAAGCAGACCGTAAAATTCCTGTCATTAGCCCCTTATTTCACCTGTAGTGCAAAACCGAAGCGCCCACATTTAGAGGGCACGTTGGGTTTGCGCTACTGCTGGTAATTACTACAAAATTTTCTACAAACTACGAACCGTGTTCAATCCGCGACACAATTTCGGCAACACGACCCCCCACGCTGCTCAGATCTCGCCATCAACTGAATTTAAAAGGGTTTTTTTTTTTTTTAGCATGGCTGCGAGACATGAAAACGCAACATCTTACGCTCTGTTTTCATCACCGTAACTATGTTAGCATGCACGGTGGTAAGTTACCAGATTATATTGTCATGAATTATTCAATGCAAACATCCCAAAATCAAAAGCGACTGCAAACAAAGAGAGCTCTTCCTTTCATGAGGATTTCTGCTATTTTCTTCAGGCATCTCCAAAGCAACGCGGCTTCGGCGCACCGGGCCGGCACCTCGTCGTTGCCGGTGCCGCCCCGCCGCCCGCCGCGCGGCATTCCCCACGCTGCAGCACGCTCGGCAGCAAAGACCTCGGGGCGAGACGAGGAACTCCTCACACTTCTGCACTGAGCCAGCACCCGCTGGCTTGCCCGGGGACGCGGAGCATGCCTGCCCTCGTGCCCGCAGCCCCGAGCAGCGCGCTCCCACCTGCCCGAGGCCGCACAGAGAGGGATGCCCAGTGGCTCTGGTAGGCACGGATCAAACACCCCGCCGCAAACAAAGCTCCCGCAGGCTCCCACAGCTCACCTGAGTTTGCTTTCTTGAGCTCACAAATGAAGAACGTTGCCCCTAAAAGCAGCTTTCCAGGCTGAAGCACCAGAGCAGAGATGCCGCACGACTGAGCGGGAAGGAAAAGCTGTTGGGCTCCCGAAAAAAGCGCGCAGGAAGCCTTTCTCTGTCCCCAGGAGGGATCGCCTCCTGTGGCACGTGGCCCAAAGGCACGGGCACAGGTGCCCTCCTGAACAGGTCTTACGACCACCAGGCAGCCGGCTCTTGGAGCACGGTCCTCGGCTGCACATCAAGCGCATACAACGACCCCAGCCCATTTTCAGGAAAGGTAAACGCAGGGAGATCAGAGAAACTCGCCGTTCTCTCGGCTTTTTGAGAAACATAACAACATTTTTCAGTGATAACGTACCTAACTCTGGTTTACACACAGGTGATGTACAGAATTCATTGCTTCGTAATCGCTACTGCTAAGTGCCCTGGTGCTGCTCTCCAAAGGCCTTTCTGAAGCCCAGCGGCGACGGGCAGGGGCAGCAGATGCAGGCAGACAGACAGCGGGGCCGAGCTGGGGGACCACGTGCCGACACGGAGGAAAAAAACTCAAAGGAAAACTCAAAGATGCACTTCCCCACGTGAGTTTCTGAGCCGTGGGGTTTGGCGACTCGAGCCCCACGCCCCATGCTGAGCGACGGCCTTCACGGTAACAAACCGTCAAAACACGCACCTGGGGCGAGCAACACACGTGAAGGGAGAAGGGGCGGCTCTGCGTTCCAGGAGCACAAACGGCACGACAGGCGCACGGCAAAAACACGAGCCTTGACATGCAGTTTCACCTGTCAAAATAATATCTGGAGAAAAAGCCTTGCAAAGACTTAGATAACCATAACTATATCGGTGGATGAATAAAAAAAAACATTTCTAACCCTTGATATTTTAACCCGTCAATGTTCTGGAGCAACCTTCCACTGGGTGTTGAGACACCCAAGGCTTTGCAGGCGGCGCTTGCTCAGCTGTTCCGAGAGGAAGCGTGGTGCCTGCTGCGGCGGAACAAGCCCCCGTGTCCCAAGGAGGTCCCACCTGCAATACCCCCAGCTTACTGTCGTCCCCCTCTGCTTACCTCCGCACTCATCTCAACTAATGCATGCCCCTAACGGTGAGGGTGAACGGGGGGAGGAAGGGGAGAGCGGTTCCCCCCCACCCCGTTCTTACCCAATCAGTAATTCTGACGCCTGGTTCACAGCCTGCGTGTGAGTTGTGATGGGGCAACTAACACGACTTTCGCAGGCATTTCAAACTTTCACTTTCTGAACACTAACAAATTTACTAAACGCAAAATTATGTTTATGGCTTCAGGCAAAGACTCAAATAACAGCCTTTTTTTAAAAATAGCAAACAACTGCGGTATTTTGATAGTGTGTTTCTGGTAACATTGTTCAAGAAACATTATAAACAGGAAGAAATAGAAGGAGCTTAAGGCAGACGATGGCCTGTGTTAGACAAACACTTTTCATGGTAGAAATGAAGCAGCAATTAGCACAGAAAGCGAAAAGGTCCCCAGAGGAGAGCAGGAGGCATGGGGGCTGGCCAGGGCGCCGGCCACTGCTCACCAGCTCTCGCCCCGAGCCGCACGGGTACTCCCCTGGCACGTGTCCTAATTCATGCTCGATTTAAGCATAGCGAGGCAATCACAATATTCTGATGAACATCTTGAAAGGGTCTAACTTTTGTAAAAAAGAAAATTAAAAATTTGAGCCTTTTTCCAATTTCAAAACTTTTTCATCTACACAAACCTGAAGTTATTTCACGCCTTCTGAGCAGCCTGAAATCTGCAACTGTGCGAAATAAAAGATCAGATTTGGAATAAGAAACCGGTATCCAATAGATGGCGTTGCCCCCTAATAATCATGTATCTGGCACTCACCAAATTTTTCTCTCTCATGAAAAATAATAAAATCTGCATAGGACCCTGCCCTAATTATCCTGAAAGCCCCTTCAGTCGCCCCCATCTCCGCTGATCTACGCGCAAGCTTAGTAAGAAAGTACGAAAACAAGCGTTGTGAACATTCACCAACACGCCAAGTTAACGGAGCGAATCGTTCCGACGATTTCCCGGCAGAAATGTGGAGCTGGCTGGAGGAGCCCAAGAGAACAGCCCGCCAGCTGACGCGGGGGAGAGCGAGCTTTGGAGAAAAGGCTGGCAAATGTCAGCTATGCACAATCCCCTCCCGACAGCTCGTGGGTATTACACAGAATCCTTTTTAGAAGAACCAAAGGAAAAAGTAAAGAAGAGAAAAGCAGGGTATTTTAGCGTGCCTGCCAAACCAAGTGCATATCAAGCCAGAGGGATGCCGTTCGTGAAAGATTTAGCCACGGCCACACACGCAGCCGTAAGCGCGCTCTGCTGTCCTGCCTACTCTCCCGCACCTCTGGGCCGCTGCGGAACTGCTGCGATCACCAGCGTGCGCAAGGCGCGTTACAGACCCACCCAGAACTCACACGCTGAGGCCAGACGTGCCAGAATTACCCCATACACGAACAAACTCCTCTGCTCACCTTGGAGCCAGCTCAGCAGCGGAAGCGGGAATTAGGCAAAGTTAAAAGCGCAAGGACGGCAGCACTGGTTAAACGCAGCTGCCAAATGGAAGGGTTTGCCACCGCACTCCTTGTGCTCCGAAAAGAGACGTAAGGAAGTGTATGGCTGTGCTCTTCACCTCTCCAACAGCATCAGGAACTAGCTATTAGTTTGAGATGCCAAGATTTCCCAGACTGGAAGTCTGGACTTTGCGCTCTCCATTTTCAGTGCGGCGATGCACACGGAAAGGGACTGCGGTCAGTGCCTGCTAAGGGCCAGCGTTAGCGTTCCTGCTGGCTGCTGAACAGGTGGGAACACAGCGGTGCAACACACGCAGGCTCCTCGCACGGGCAGCCAAGGAAACGTGTTCCTAAGAGGGATACGCACAGCTCGGCAGCACGGTGGTCCTCTCGGCTAGGGCTGCAGGACAGTAAAAACGCTCCACGAGATCGGATATATCAATATACAGCAGTTCTCGAGGACCCCATTTAACTTAAATTAATAAATCATGATCCAAGTGACTTAAGCTAAAACAAGACAGAACAGTCCACATTTCCTATTTTCCCACATTATATAGCTATTTATAAAAGAAATCTGGCCATCTGGGCTTCCATGGGATGACCGTCTAAAGAAAAAATACCAGAACATACAAAGTTGTCAGCCACTAGACTTGGAAAGTAAACCCCAGCGTATCAGAACAGACAACGAACGAGCCACGTATACCTAAGCACGTGGTTCTGCCACAAGTAATGAGTGACCCTGCAGATGTGGCAGGAGGAAATCTATGCTACCTTCTCTGTAATGCACATTTTGCAAGGACTAAAGATAATAGCTTTTAGAAGGAACAAAAAAATTGTATTTACACACACACACACGAATAAGGCAGATCCAAAACACAGATATTTCATCCAAGCTTCGCATGAAGACTATCGAAATTCAATGAGAAATAACAGCTGATCACATAGTCAAGGAATAATAAAGAACATTACCAATGAACTTTGCTGAAAACGCAAATCCTTTGTCATTTAAACATTTTAAATTCCAAGTACTCATTTCAACGTTATCCTTAAGTATAACCTCTTCTAGGTCACCGGTAACTGGTAAGAAAATACCTATCTTATTTAACGTCAGAAAAGTGTAAATACCTCAAACATGAGTATCGCGGCATTTTGGAGAGGAGCTTTAGGGAAAAAAACCCTCAGTGGATTTATATGTGACTTCTATAGCAGATACCGCTATAAACGCTAACTTTTAACAATTAGATTTCTCGTTTATTTCAGAGCAGAGGTTTCAGCTAACTTCAGGCTTTCGTTATTAACCCATCTGTGGCACCCATTCAGTTCCAGTGAACGAAGACAGTAGGGCTCTATAGACTTTGAGTCCTTCATTAAACTATTGATCCCCTCAGCATTATCCATAATGTTCCAGCAGCTCAGCACGTCAACTGATGCAGAGCTCGCTGCTCTTTCCTTTCAATAACTTCCACACTTTATGGAGAGGAAGTCACAATGATTTATTTACCTGACATTTCCCAGTCCGGATGTCGTAGAGGGCCACTGAACCATGGCGAGCTCCCACTGCTATTCTGTGACTTCGCTCGTAATAGCTGACCATGTAGAACCTGGATTGAACATTACAACAAGTAACAGGTGAGATCTGACCTGCCTGCATGATGTTAAAATTAATTTGCAATGCCGCTGGGTAATTAACATTGGTGCTAGAACAGAGATTTGATTTAAAAATCCATCAGCTGCCAGTTTTCATACTTGGCATTCAGCGAACAAAGCCAACCGATGGTTGATACGCTACCACCGAATCAGACCAGACTTATTTATTTCTATGACACAGCGTCGGACGCTTCCACCGAGTTTGGGAATCACCTATGTGATAATCACCACATCCCTGCACGTCCACGCGCGTGCCTGGTTTACGGCGGAACACCACAACAATGCTGGATGTCAGATGGTTAAACAAGACAATCTTAACACTCTGAATTATTTCAAAGCACTCTTCCTTGACAATCAAATGAGGAAGACCGAGAGAAAGCATAGAGAAAAATATGCAAACTCATAAATTGTTGGTTGGCATTAGGGGTGGGGAGAAGGAAAATTTATCAAACACTCTCTAACGTAATAACGTCCTTCAGGTGAAAAGGAACTGAGCAGCATGCAATAGTCCTTAATGTTCAGGCATCAGTTTGAATTCAAAGCATAGCAAAAATTAAAGGTTCCCATCCCTTCAAAGCCCTATGTCAGATTCCAATCTTTGGGAACATCGCTGTGCCTTTCCTCTAAAAGGAAGAGCAGACCTGTGAAAACTGCCAGCTGCACTTCCAATTACATTTTAATTTCACAGTGAGATTTTGCTATAACAATGTCTGTCGGAGATCTCTAGAATCAGTCTATAAAAATACGTTGCTGACCATATTTTACAGCTTCAACGAACAAATCTCACAACGATCTATCTCCTTGGTCTTCAGCGTGCTATACTCGCCAAAATCCCAGAAATAATCAAGGCATAACATTCTGTTGCGCAACCTCGCTTTGTCTAGTCCCTGGAATTTTCGCTCTTCCTGCAAGACTACTCCCCAGTAAAAAGCCACGTAAAACACCTGTTACTTTAAATTTAATCTATCTGCCGTTACGCAGACCCCTTGGCTCAGCAGACTGTACTAAATACGGGACCCGACTGAGCGGAGTCCATCAGGGACCGCTCAGCTGCAATGCAACTGCTGAATCTGGAAAATCTCAGGTCAAACACAATTTTGCAGCCTTCGACGCTATCCTTCACAGTTTTCAAGAAATTCAGAAATATTCCATATTCACTGCTTTGTACTTCAATAGTGAATTTATTTGGACAAGAAATGGGTTTGCATAGAGCGTGCCAAAAGGCAGTAGGATCCTCTATAAAGAATAACACTTATGGGAAAACCAAACGGACACTACAATCATGTGCTGTAAGCAATGATATCCAAAAATATCCACAGCGATGGATTCACCTGCCCGCCACCCATCAGGATCGAGTCACGCTCACAGCAATTAGCGGCACGACTGCTACACTTGTACGACAGTGAAAGAGGCTGAAAGCCCGAGAGGAATGATGATGAGGTCCTTTAGCCCAGCACACCGCTGCTCCCGGCCCTGGGCTTAACGTTCTGCTGAAGCAGGAACGTCGCCTCCAAAGGGCCGCAGGGGCACCAACAAACGTTTGCTGTTCTAGCCATGAGTAACGTACTTCCGTAATGTCCTCCGAGGAAGCAGAGCGTGCATGCCAAGCCCTGCGACACCAGCGGTTTTGCCACCGCAGGTACGCACACAATGCAGTACAGCAGGAAGAGCACCCGGAGGGTGAAGGGCTCGACCCGGTGATCCTTGAGGTCCCTTCCAACCTGGTATTCTACGGTTCTATGAATTAACAACAGGATTATGTCAAAGCGCTTCCACTTGGAATCTCTCCAGAGATTCAACCATTTGCTAAGATGTGACGAAAATTGCCACTGGGCTCGACGATCGCATCAGTGGGGTGCTGTATCATTTTTACAATGGCTATAACTATGTAGAACAGGAAATATTACTAGTAATTTAACAACATTTTAAGATAACGTATCACTATAAAAGTACAACAGGAATAGGGAGATTTTTGCACTAAGCCCCGCTTACCCTTGCATTTATATTTTAAGGTAAGCCTTTTCAAGTATCAGCAAGAAGGAAGATCACCTCCATCAGTATCCTACCTGTCAACGGGATAATTGTTCTTTTCTTGAAACTATTCAGTATTTTAATAGCTTATTAAATTAAAATGTAATGGTTGACAGGTGATTATTATAATTTATTGGTTGTACCAGTTTAACAGTGTAACTGGGATATTTATCATAGTCTAAAGATACTGTAAATGCTCACATTTTATAAACCCCATTTTACCGTTTGAAAGTACCATTTTGAGAGTGAAGGAGAACTAGCCCCAGGCAAAGACGACTGACGATGCTGAACTCCCAACGAAGGTCGGCACGAGCCAGCACCTGAACAGCCACGCCACTGACAACGCGAGCACGAGACAGGCGCTGCGCGTCTCCTTCCCTATGGTTCTGTGCAAATTCATGCCCGTTGTTTTACCGAGCTGCCTGTCACCACACACGGAGTTTTAAACGCTGCCCAGGACGTTTGCACACACTGCAGAGGGTGGGGTGGCTCTAAGAGACCAGCAGTGCTCTCTGCCCTTTCCGAGGTTTCATTTCAATCGAATCTCCCGTGTCCAGTGCGCGCATGCCAAAAATGCTTCTAAAAATGGAGGAGAGGGCAGCCTTGAACTACAAGGTTGAGGGTGCTACTCGCTGCCTGATGCAGCAGTTTTGGAGCACAACCGGCTCCCTTGGCGGACGGACACCTGGGAGACAGTCACAGGGCAGGGAGAGCGACGCTCTATTCCTGGAAGGCATTCGGTACTTTCTGTTTCTTATCTCCGTTTCACTGACCTTTCCTACGGGACGGCACTGCTACACACCTGTGTGAACAGCGCAGAAGGACTTGGAAGTGCGTGGTCGGGAGATGATCTCCTCCGACAGCTGAGCCCTACTGCCAGCTGCTAGGAGGATCACAGCAGTTAGCTATTGCCATAACGGAAACAACACTTATTCTCAAAATTCTCCATTAGAGGATGTTTCAGAGAACAAAACGGAGTCAGCCTTAAGCTTCCTATGAATGAAAAGCTTATTTGCAGTCTGGCTAAGCTCTTGGCACGAGAGCACGCTTTGCTGAGGGACTGCGCTGCTGACGGCAGGTCTTGAAACGCAAGTAAGGAGCTGCTGCTTTGACAAGCCCTGGGTCCTCAGCACAGCGGGAAATCTCACCGACATGTACCCTGCACCGCCTGCTCATGGCTTGGTTGGAATGTCCTGAGGGACAGCAGTTGGCTGTGAGGTGTTTACGCAGGCCACCACGATGCAAGCCCCCCGCACCCGGTGGCTGGGAACACCACCGCTACGCCCCCCAAACCACACCCTTACTTTCTGCTTCACCATGTTCTTCTTTCCCCAGCTGCCTTGATGGTGGCAACTAATTCACTCGGGCAGGTTGTGCATAGTGCAATCTAACTTGTTACTCAAGTACATTATTCCCATTTTTGTAACAACATGGATACCGATAAGTCTTTCGGAGGCAACTGGCTCAGCTTGCGTGGCTGTTCCAACAGAGCAGCCAGGAGACAGGGAGGGGTAGTAGCACAGAGTTTTTCATGAGATTACACAATATTTTCCTCTCTTTGGATGTTTAAAATATCCCAGCTTCCAGGAGGTGTTAATGCTTTGCTTTTCTGATCCACATCTCTGTCAGATGTGGCAGAGAACTAAAAGCCTACAAAGGTTTACAGGTGAGCTAAAAGCACTCTGCGCATTCGTTGTTTTAAGGGGCAAGCATCATGTAAGAGACTGTTTCACCCTTAAGTAAGAAATATAACCTGCTAGTGACCCTACAATTTACTTCACAGCACTCCTGGAGGAAGAGCTCACCTGCAGATGGCCGGAAAGCATTCCTGAAGACCCTTTTTCTTAACTAAAGATCCTTCAAGGCAATACATGATGATGTCCATAACCTTGGGAACAAAAGATAAAATCACTTATACGTGCATACTGCATTTTACATTTCGTAATACAAGTTCTAACAGGCAAAAATAGAGAGTTTCTGTGCCCGACTGCATCCTTGACATCTAACTTTAAAGTACAATTGGGATAAAACAAACTAGAGCTGTCTTGTGTATGATCAGAGCTTACAACAGCAATAGTACTGGCAACTGGAGCCATTCCGAGTACCCGTAAACAGTTACAAAACGACAGACTTCTGGCAAACATGGGCTGTTGGAGCTCTGTAAATAGCTCTGGTGTGAAAAAGGCCTCTGGGCATCAGCACCAAAATTACAAATCTGGCACATCATCCCTACCGTTCTTTAATGGGATTCGTCAGCACCAAGGAATGCAACAGATAAAAACATCCGTGCGATCCCCCAGTGCGACGGGCACCCCCTGTACCCCTATTTTTTTTTTCCAACGGTGCAATTTAATGCAATTTAAGCTTTTAAAGTTCAAAAAATGAGCTGGGTGGTATAAAACAAATCCTCTTCACTCACAAAAAGGTTTATGGTCCACGCAGAAAGAAATTCTACAATATAACTCCAGGCCAAATCACTCTTTGCTGCTGCATCAAACCCACAACCGCACACGCGGCAGAGCAGCCTTACCTCCACAAGAAGGTCCACAACGTCGGTTGGCATCTTCTCGATAAGTATCTCGATGACTCTCAAGATCTCTCCCTTAGCCCGAGCTAGAGTGGTGGTGTGAATATTCTGCTGAGACTGCGTGTTCGCTGCGAGGGCAGTGTGTCTGTGCACCTACCAAAGAGCAGGGGTACAGCTGGAGACTCGCACTCTCTCAACACTCTGCGTCTGTGCTTACTGTCACACGCACGTGCTACATTCAGAGCCTGTGCTGTGCAGAACGCTTCGCTTTACTTCGAGACCTACGGATTACTTCTCCCTCCTCCGTCACGCATCATCGGTAGAGCCACTAATGGTTATCCAGGGTGTCACTTTTAAACAAGGGCTTACCTGCTTTAAGTAATTCTTAATCTCATAAAGCTAAAGGTCAAGATAACGAAACGCCTGGGTCTTGATTACATAATTTCCACATACTTGTACGTCTTCCTTTAGGCGTTAGATGGCTGCTTTATAGCAGGCTTTTTTTGGCCGGCCGCTGATCATCGCCCATCCTATTGCTTCCGCTTAGGCAAGCTCCCGGCAGCATCCGCGCTCACGCAGACAGACCGGGCCCAGCCTACACTAACCTCGCAGCAGCATCCCTTCCTCCTCGCCCTCCAAACCCCGTGGCTAAGTCTCCACTCCGTTTTAATTCATACTTGGTGGGGTCGCGACTGCATTGCCTAAAGCGAGCAGGATTTTACACGTTGCTATTGGAAGTTTATATAACTGGGATACAACAAATTAAGCCAGACGCAACTCATCGGACTCAGTTAAATATCGCTCCCACCATAAATTATGGGTGATTTGGACGTCTGCGGGAATACAAATACCACACTCTCACTGTTTCCCATTTTGGGGCAGAAGGTGGGGGGACATCTGATTCTCCGTCTCTGTTCAGAAGCGTGGCGCCTCAAAGCTCAGAGGAAAAGCTGCTGCAGGCGAGCTGACTGCGGGGCCCGCTCACCTCCTTGGCGATGGTGGTGATGAAGGCGGGTGGTCTGGCCGTGGCGATGAGGGAGAGAGCGTGCCGCGCGGAGCGGGCAGAGTCGGCGGCCGGGCTCAGGGGCAGCCCCATTGTGATGCTAAACGGGCACCAGACAAAGAGGGGAGAAAGAAAAGGAGCATTAGAAATATAGAGTGAAAAGATTAGAGACAGCTTATAATGTCAGTTCAAGGTCAACGGGAGCACTCAAACAGTTAGAATATAATGGACTTGCAACAATGAGCAGTGATTAGGAGTCAGGGTGTTCTATCATCAAATACAAAATCGAATAATTAACCATGAAGATTGAAAACAGTATGTGCATCTGTCCAAAGTGTTAAAAAGGCCTTGTTAACAAATTATCTGTATGTGCTGCATACATATCGCCCGACTGAGGACAAGGCAACCGAAGAATGCCTTCCCAAGAATTTATGGTTTATTCTTTTGCAATATTTTAAACCCAGGCTGAAAAATAGCCCGTTCACTGTGATTCTCCTTAATTCATCCGAGTGCTGGCTATAGCAGAGTAAAATAAGAAGCTTCCTGAAGAACTAAACCCAGCAAATCTATTCGGTTTAGTTTTCTTTACTGCGTGCCTCAGTTGCACCAGCACGATGAGATGACAGACAGCCCCGTACCTTATGCTTTCTAATTACAGAATTATTCACTCTTTAGAATTTCTAGCGCCGAGGTTTTTACTGCAATTATTTGAGTAACACTAAGCGACCAGCAAGCATCTAAATTTTCCATACACAATGCGTTTATGACAAGACAAATGCAAGAAACGGCAAGGTCATAACAAGCACCCAGCAACTATATTAAGAACAATAAAACTCACTATTTGGTAATTGAGAGAATACGTACCCGACAAAGACGATACAGAAGCTTATTCTTGTCTGAAAGCTTCCCTTCTTAACGTTGTACCATTGTTGCGTACGTCACGGCAGAGCCCAGTCGCACAGTCCCCAGCACCTCGACGGCCCTCCCTGCGCTCCCACCCACGGGCCACCCCAAGCGCTCCCACTGCACGGGCACCGTGCCGGGCCCACAGCTTTGTGCCGCTGGTAAATCAGCCTGACGCGTAAAGGTGGAGCCGATCCGTGTCTAAACACGAGAGTACAGAGCTCAGCAGCACTGAAAGGACAACGCGGGTTCGGATGAGGGAAGAGGAGCGTTGTGGCAAGGCAGTGGCCTCGTGGCAATTCATCAGAGCGCTGGCTTCGGTCGCCGCCGGAACGCAGGTCTCCCTGGGAGAGGGCGTTTCACCAAGGCAGCACTGCACAGCACGAGGGGAACAAACGCTGGGGGAAGAGCTATGGGGAAGACAGGGAAGAAGGTGCTCCGATGTGGAACTGGGCTTTTACCGAAGGGCAGGGAACACCTAGGAACCAGCGTGTGTCGGGATTAACCTGAAACATTCAGCTGCTCCCACAAAGGAAACTTTCCCCGACATGACCATTGCAGCAAGGAAACACAGACCACAAACCAGTGTGCCGGCTCTAAAACGTTGTAAAATTTTCCTGTAACATAGTCTGATCAATCCTGCTGCTACGACCACACTTCCACCAAGCAGTAGCCCTAGAAGCCTTATTTTTTTTTTTTTAAATAAAGAAAAGATGAAACAAAACAAAGAGAGTGTCTTTTGCTCATTCCTGGTATCGGTCCACGGTGTATGTGGCAATTCCCCGTCGGTTTTACTAAGTCATGAAAGATCACGCTTGAGAGTGCACCGAAAGCCCTCCTCAGCTATCCTTTCTCTTTGCTATTTTATTACAGATTAAGGAACAACAACAAAAAAGCATTAACCTGTAAACAACATATATGCGTTTACTCTTTTTCCGTAGAAATGAAGTACTTTTCCGCACGCGGCCACGTGCAGCAATCGCCGTTTCCGAGGACCAGGGAGGGAGCGGACCCTCCCACGTCGCACGGGAAGATCGCTGCGCCCAAACGCGTGCTCGTGAACGGCACTAACCCGCCAACGCAGAGGCAGCAGCTTTCAAAGCGGTTCCTACACCTTAGCTGGTTACATCACAACCATACGCGCATGCTAAGCGTTGCTAAAAGCGAAGCGTTGCATTAAAGCAACTATGCCATTGCTAACAATACAAGATAGTTTTATTACACGAATAAGGATAAAACCCGCAGCTTTCCCTGCTATCAGTGCGATCTCAAACGGTTTGATACTTTGACGGGTGTACATGACGTAAAAATACACTCAGTAAAATGAGTGCTAGTCCAGTGAAATAATCTTGTCTGAGTCTGTAGTTCAGAAAAATACCACGCATCTCCCAGCGCCGAGGATGGCCCAGGTGGGTAAGTCACGACGATGCCCAGTACGCCGCCAACGGAGCACCAGCAAGCACCGTCAGCGGCTCCGCACCAAAAGCGACCATACCGAGGCACCCCCACGCTGCGGCCTTCAGGCACCCGCACGGTCCCGCTGCTGCCAGAGGGATTACTTGTTTCAGCCAGGGCTGCCGCCTCCAGCCCTACCGCTGCAGTCATTTTACACATTTGATGCCAGCAGAACGGCTGAATGGGAACGTGCTGCTCTGAATCCCCCGCCCGCGTGCGCTAGCTGGCCAGAGCTTTAGCCGTGTCCGCTTCGCTCAGCACACCCGGAGGCGAAGGGCCAGCACATCTCTCTATTTACTCCTCCCGACCCAGTGGGTCGGTTGGCTTCGCCCTTACTTACACCTTAGGGGATCCTCCAGACTTCTGTGAATCAGAAAGCTGCCAGCAACCTCTATGGCAGACAAGCTGCAGAAGATAAAAGCAGAGTCACGGAGAAGAGTTTAATCATTCACACTTATATCCCTTTAGCATCTCTATGTGCTGCCAAATCGGTAAAAACTGGTTTATCAGGGTCAACCAAGTTCATTCTCCTCTGAAACCAAAGAGCTGGACTCAATCTGCTCTGAAAATAAACGAGGGAAAGGAGAAATTGAAACAACGCAAAGACGTGGAAATCACAATACACGTTTCTCGTATTCAGGCACACCAAACCCTCACAAACAACACGACGTCAGCGTTTCCATCGCGTCACGGCACAGGCCACGTGAAGTCAAACCCACAGGACTCAAAATGGCAAGCAACAGCATCAGTTCGCTTGTTCAAACTCCAGAAATATTTGGGTCAATCCCTCTATTCCCCACGCGACATTGACATTTGAGAGCTACTCTTCCTTTGGGCTAAAGCACAAAAATTACCTTCGACAGAAGTTACTCTGATGTTTCTTATGCCAGATTTACAACGGCATTATTTGGAAGCGGGACGGGAGGAAACCTACATTTTCAGAGCCACGATGGAGAGCACAAAAGGCGGGGGTTTTGCCCCAACACTTGAAGAAGAGGCCATGCATGAAACTGTAAGAGAGCATAAGGGTGACGTGGCAGCTCCTCAGACGCACCGAAAACCTCCTCTTGGGCACGATTTGAAGGGCTTCCTCCTCCCCTGTGCTCTTCTACCGATTTTTTTTTTTTTTGTAAAGAGTAATAGACGCTTACAAACCCAACTAGCTCATTGCAAAGTCTTTTCATGCTCTTGCAGAGGATTTAGGTAGCGCGTGATAACTCAAGAGTTACTTGTTTCTTTAATTTAGTGAGAGAGGCGTCCGTAGAGGACAACACAGTCTCTCCGGGTTTTTTTAAGTGTCCTTAAATATAATTCTCTGCGCAACGTCTGACTTGACGTTGTGGAAGCTTACAAATTGAACACTTTGCAACGAAGAACTTGAGGGGGGTTAAAGCATTCTCTGCCAAACGAGCTGTTTTTCCAGAGCACCAAGAAGACAAGGGATGGATCGCCGCTTCACAGACCTAAATTCACAGAAATACAACCCGCAGCTTAGCATTTTCCTTCCCACTCCTCACCGTCGTCGTACGCATTAAAAACACTGAATGTGAAACGCGATAAAGACTCTGCAACAATAAAGATGTCCCCGGCGGCCTTTGACTTGTAAAGCCTTATTTGAATATAACTTTAAAACCCCGTACGACGTCACAGCCCAAGGCGACGAACCCGCACGGGGCTCATTATCTCCCGAAAGCAATCAGACCCTGCGCGCCTCCATACTTTTTTCTCTAAAAAGGCTTCACGTTTCTGCCAGCAGCACTCTTCCTCACAGGGCGCTTGCTAAAGCGTGCATTTTCCTGACGAGCAACAGGCTTTTTGTCAATCCATTCGCGTGGCTCAGCAGTGGCAGTATGCAGGCAGAGATTAACCCCCTCCGGCGGCCGGGCCAGCTGCTCTGCACGCCCTCTTTCAGAGGAAGGCCCCGCGAGACCGGGCACGCACACCGCACCAAGCCCAGGACAAAACCCAAGCAGATGCAAACCTAACGTACAGAGGGGAATGCTGGCTTTCACACCCGGGCTTCTATTCTTGTGCTGATGAGTTTCGGGACTTCTGTACGTCGAGCGAGAGGCGGCAGCGCGTGCTGTCCCCCTTGTCCTCGTCCTGCCCCCTGACTTCCCGCTGCACCGCAGGCAGACATTTGAGGAATCATTTCTGTACACAACACAGACAAAATGGATGCAGCTTGTGCTGCGACGCACGCCTCTAACACCAGAGGCTACATTCTACCTGCAAACGGCAGTAAAAAATCCTCGGATTTATTACTGTATTTATTTGTGCTTTTGATCTGAGCCTCTCGGCTCATTCCCAGAAGGCTGGTTCTCAGGGCCAGCAGCCCCCATCGCCAGGGAACGATGCTCTCTCCCTTCCCAAATCCATCACCGACTGCCCCCACACCAGTAATCCGAACATTTGGAGGTTTTGGGGAACCCATATGCTATTCGAAAAATGTTTTCAATGAAATATAGATTATTTTGACAGACAGCTCATTTATACATTCGGCGCAAGCCATCACGACTTCCGCGCAACGTTTAAGCGCTTCGCTAGCTACAAAAAGTAAGGAAGATGCATTTCAAAAGCTGACTCCTGAAACGAGTGGAAAGGAAGAAGCTACCTGGGAAGAGCTGTAGGTCAGACACCGGAAAGAAGCAGACGGAAAAGGTTTCAATGACGATGACCACAAAACACAGCAATCGGATCCCTACATTGCTAGACTTCCATAAAGCAACGCCAGGTGAAAACTTCACGGACTAAGGCGGCAAAATTTCAGCGTAAAAGGTAACGATCGTGATTAGTATCTCTTACTAACTGGGCTCAAAGCAGGAAGCCAAGCACCGGCCAGGCTGGTCGCACAGAGATGCGGGAGGGACCTCCCAAAGGACAGGCTTCACAGGGACCTGCTGAGGGCTGTGCAGACGGGGCCACCTCGCCTTTCGGGGAACGCCGCTGTTACACAAAATGGACATCCAGGCGCTTTCCTCTCCTCTGGTTGGAGATTCTGCCTTGACGCTCCGAGGTCAGCGGGAGGGGAGAAAAGGGAAGACGGGTATATCCCATGTTATTCACCAGAAACCTCTACATCGATACAGCTCAAGACCACTCTTGTTTATGCGGGCAGCCTTGAAGCAATGGCTGAACGAACGGGAGAAACCGAACTCCCTTCCGCGGCATAAAGCCAGCGAGTGTGGTAGTCCTCTTCCTTGGCTTCTTCTGCCGACGGTCCACGGCCTTCGTGTGACACCAGGGCTGAGCTCCAGCGTCCTGGAAGCAGAGGTCTCGACCAGAACCGACACGGACACAAATCCCTGTGGTTTCCGGGTTTAAATCATTTCCGTAGTGGCAGCATGCAGTAGCTCGCCACATCACCTTTAGGACCAAGCACCCAGCTCACCTTTCTCCTTTAAAACGCTCAATTTCAGCAATTGCTTAGGCTATGTACTAAAAACATTCCACCGTACTTGAAAACTAGGGATGTCCCTACTATATAGCCTACTGCTCCACAGGCAGAATCCGTAAGAATGTAAGTTTTCCACTAAACACAATCAGAACTCAAGAGACTTAGCCTAACTATTTTAGTACACGCACATACATATATATATATATATATATATATATATATATAAAAACACATGGATTGACTAGAATGCAGTTTGCTAATTTTGGTATACGTATATCATAATCCATATCAAACTGTAGCTTGTCATTCAAGAGCAAAAGTAACGGACAGCAATGATCCCTACCATCATCCACGGCAAGAAACCAAAGCCTAATAAATGCTAGAAAAATACTCTTAATCCTCACAACTGAGTGGTTTCATTTGGCACGGCAGGCCAGCCCAGTATAATCTCTGGGGACTAGAATGAACTGGGAGAACGGAGGAGTTATAAACACCAGAGTTTTGGATGACAGCTCAGATATTTATTTAATGCAGAAGGGAAAAAANATGCTAGAAAAATACTCTTAATCCTCACAACTGAGTGGTTTCATTTGGCACGGCAGGCCAGCCCAGTATAATCTCTGGGGACTAGAATGAACTGGGAGAACGGAGGAGTTATAAACACCAGAGTTTTGGATGACAGCTCAGATATTTATTTAATGCAGAAGGGAAAAAAGAAAAAACACTGCTTTTTTGGGGCGGGGGG